>JABCPV010000206.1:0-75674 GCA_016584345.1 Suillus ampliporus
CTTTCTCTGGGATTGAGTGGGAGTCACAATATACATGGTACATGAGGAGCCCTGAGCCATAGGATTCATGGATGCTCTCAGTCCAGGCATGGCACATGACATCTTGTATGCAGACCAGGTCATCTGATAGAAGGGAATTATATCTAAGTCTAGATGAAAGTGGGATCCAGAGACAGAGGCATTGTTTGGCTGCACAGTGAGGGCAGAGAGCAGAGGGAAGCAATTTGAGATCTGGAGGATAAGCTGGATGAGAATAGTAAGTGATTTCTGGATACCCTACATGGGAGTGCAAGGATGTACTATACTGCGCAGTTGTCAGGAGGGGTGTGAGATACAAAAGGATGGTCACCAAAAACAGAGAACATGGCCTCCAGTTTGGTGATATAGGCTCTACCTGCAGGAATAATGAATAAGGCATGTAGTAGCTTACCATGGAGTTTCTGAACTTCCAAAAGGACATGACAGGGCTGGGACTCCCAGGCCGAAATGGCTGCCAGGTATTTCTTTTTCTTGCCATCTGGGATTCCAATTATGCGATCATTGAGGTTCCATATGAAGCCTGTGAATGGTGGGCTGGAGCAGAATTGGATGTCCTTGGAGGCCTCTCATGGAGTACCTGTCTGAGCAGAGACATCATTGATGTTATCCATACAATATGAGAATCTTGCATTGTCAGCCGAGTGGGGTGACCTCTGGGAGAGGTCAAGGAGAGGGAAGATGCAGTCTTTGTCATACTCTTCTGGCTGGCCATTAGGTATGGTAGAGCCCCAGTACCACTTACGGCCACCATCGGTGCAGAGACCTCCTTGGTTGCTAATGCTCCAGGCCCAGACTCAATGTTGCTCATTGTACCTTTCCAGGTACTCATGGAGGATGTGGAAGAACAGATTATCATCGACCCATTTCAATAGGAGGCTGATACCTTTGCTGTGGAAAGTATCAGTTCCTGCGTCAGCAAGGCCTCCATAGGATCCGGCTGTAGAGGAGCAGCTGAAACAAACACTAGTGTCAATGGCAAAATTGTGTTTGCTCATGCAGACAATGAGACCTGGATACTGGGATGGGTGGAGGGGTATGGTTCTGTAAGCTTCTGCCATATCACAAGTTGCTCCTTGAGAGCATGGAGGTAAGTGCCAGATGAGTAGGCAAATAGTAGGGAATGTACCATAAGTGCAGGGATAAAGATTTGAGTCAATGAAGGAATTAATAGAGGCAATGGGATGTATGAAAGATGGGGAGCTATGGGATAGGTTCTGAATGAGACAGAATTTTCTAGGTTTACCTAGCTTAGAAATGATGGACAGTGGCACCATCTGGAAAGGACCAATGAGGGTCTCCACTTCATCCTGTGAGAGAGGACCCAAGTATCTTCCCAAGCTGAATTCTCGGTCAAGGATTGTAGCAAAGGCATCAGTGTGTTCATCAATGGATGGCTTATTAGGAGTATATGTAGTAGGGATGAAGGGGATGCTACCCATGAAACTGTACTGTAGGGAGTGAGGTATGTGTAAATATATATGTATGAGTCCAGATTTATTAAGTAAGCAGCACCAGGCATCAGTGTGGTATGGTGTGAGAACCTTAAATATCCTGGCCCAGAGGGCATTTCTGAGCTTCCGCAACTGGAACACTCATGGAGGTGGTCCTTGCTGGTGCTTGGGCAACCATTGGGATGTTGCCAGTCATAGCAGAGCTGCAAGCCTTGGGAGTTGACAAGGTGGCCCTCCAGACTCCTTTGACAAGAGGTGGAAGTTTTATTGTCCCAGAGGTCACTCTTGCATTTGTGGACATTGTGTGTGAAATGTCCGATGCAAAGAGTGCAGGCATGGAGGCCAGGTGATGCTGTGCTGGTCTAAAAAGATGGCTTGTCTTGCCTGCCCCATTTGGGCTCTTGTTAGGGCCGATGACAGTTGGGAGATGGGGCACAAGGTGGTAAATATCCAGAGGAGTTATGAGGGGAACATGAACAGGAGCGGGATGGATGAGCTGCAGTGCAGGAGATGTTGCACTGTGATGGGGTGTGGGAGTCCTGGGTCTGCTTGTGGGATGATGTGGCTAGCTGGAGCTGAGTTAGGGAAGCCAGTTCAGATGTGGTAGCAGGAGCAAGGGATAGGAAGTGGAACATGAGAAGCAGTAGCAGGAGCAGAAGTGGAAGCAGTGGTGGTAGCAGGATGTGAGTGGAAGTGGAAGCAGGAGCAGGAGGTGGTAATGGTAGCATAAGTGGAGGCAGTGGCAGCAGGTTGTAAAAACAGAGACAAAGCAAAGAGAGAATTAGAATTTGGTGTTATCATTTGAATGGGGGAAACATGAACCTCTGTCAAGCTCTTGAGACGTGTTTTGTTCCAGACTTCTTCAGCTCGATTCTTCAGTAATATCATGTTGAAAATGCTAATGTCAAAAGCATTGTCTAAGGTGAGAGAGTCATGCTTATCATGGTGGACGCAGGCAGCATAGAGAAGTAAGGCTCACTCACCGAATGGCTTGGAGCACTGCAGATGAGAAACAATATTTATGAAAAACATAGTGATAGCATGTTGGTGCTTCTCCAGCCAATTGAGCTGTTGATGTGCAAGAGGAAGCTATTCTTCGCCATGTTGAACTGCCTCCATTCAAGGCTGTGATCTTGAATGGCCCTGCAAGAGGGTTTGAGGAGGCAACAGCCTTCAGGGCCACAAAGTCATCAACTTTCATGAAGCTGAAAGTGCCATCAGCTGATGATTTGGCTTCATTGGCTGTGTCTTTGCAGCCATCTGGGCTGAAGTACCGCATTTTGATGTATTTGAATGACTTAAGCTTATGGATGGCATATTGAGAAGGGCGATGGGTGAGGGTGTCAGTGATGGAGATCCCTACCTTGAAATCCTTGATTTTCAGTTTCTTTTTCTCAATTTCCCAATACTCATTTTTGGCTTCTCGCTCCAGGAGGAGCTGGTCTTGCTTGAGGCGATCATGTTTGGCTTGGGCTGCCTCTGCTGCTAAACAAGCTTCTTCATTCACTTGCAGGGTCCAAGCTGCAAGGCATAAGTCCTGGTCTTGCTGCCAGCTCATGATGAGCTTGTTGGCAACTTTGGCATGGATTGCCTGGGTGTTTCCAATGATCCAATTTCTTATACCTTCAAACATTAAGGACACAAAGTCAGGTTCAATGTCTAGCACAGGGTCTGACATGATATAGGCCATGTTGGATAAAATCCGAGAGATGGTAATGGTAAATTAAAGGTGTATGGCTTAAGTGAAAGGAAAGTGCTAGATTGGAAGAAAGAAAAGACAAGAAAAGAAAAGAAAAGAGCCCAACAATGAACCTGTTGATGACTTTACTAGTGGAGGAGTGGAAGCAAGAGCCAATGGCTTCTTCCGCTCGTCCAAAGATGAAACTCTAAGACCACACTCATGCCTTGCTTTGTCATAGAGTGACAACACAGGATAGGAATGTGGCTGTTACCACAACTCAATCCCAGGAAGGGTACTATCTTCAAATGCTTATTCACTAAATAGAATATTAGATATTGCTTAAAAGGTGTCAAATGAGACTCGTGGGATGCCCAAGTGGTCTAAGGAGCTCATGCATCCAGTTTGGTCCACAATAAAGTCATAGTAATGATGGAAGAGTGGCCACTGGTGATTGATGGTCCATCAATGCCTTGTGATGTCAATGTCAAGTGTTGGCAAAACACTATTATTGAAACCCTAACTCTATTGGAACCCTAACTTTTTCTGAAAAAGGAAACCCGTCCTGGGACAGGTTTTTGCACAGCCACAACACCTGGCCCACTAGTTTGTAGCAGTATATCCTGAGCTCTGAGCTCATATACATATATACCACTGCATGCACCCAAATGGTGTCCACTACAACAATCCTTAACTCAATCACTGGATTTTTCCATCACTCAATAAGTTTTCAGTAACCCATGCCAAAGTCAATAAAATTTTCAGGCATCATATTCTCACTAAAAAAGACTTAAGTTACTGCCATTCCAGTAGACAGTGTGACTGAAAATTTCTGTGACCAGTGATGAACATACTGGAATCAATTGATTCCACTACCCACAGTGTAGAGTCTACATATGTTGTTTGAAATAATACTTCAAGCTTGCATATATTGAGATTTTAGGTAGGTGCAGAATTATGAACATACTATCCCTTCCGGTGCAATTGGCACCCAAGGAAGTTGGCAGGTCACACATTTTGGTGGAGAATCGTGATACTTAGTCACTGTTTGTCACACCAAACCCTGCGAAAAAGTGTGACTGTTGACTTCCCTGGGGTGCCGATTGCACCAGAAGGGATAGTAGGCGATGTATAAAAAATCATACAGGTTTAGACATTCCTACACCTCTGGTGCACGCGCACCACCACACCATAGCACACCATGCAGCCAAACATATTCTAGGCAACTGCAAGGCATGTCACAAAGCTCAACGAGTGTGTTGGCTCAACTACAGCTCTTTGCATAGAGGATGGCAGTGGCGGAAATTTTTCGTTCAATTAGGAAATGTTAGACTTAGTGAAATTTTGCTCATCGTACACTCACATTCCCTGTAATTCATTATTATCATGCCGTTTATAACTATTCCTGCCTCCAAAAAACACAAGAGCCTGCTAGAGCATGGCAGTGACCTTGATTCCAATGGCTCCAACTAATGACAAGTCTAATGTGTCACATAAGCGAAGCAACATTGAGTCTGAACACAACATCATTAATTGTGACATGACACAAGGAGGACAACCGAATGTACGCCCAGGGTACATATCGTGGGATCTTCCTCACTCAAGCGGTCCTAGGCAGCACAACATGTGAGTGGGGTTTCCCCGATGCCTACCACCTATAGAGCTTACCCGATGAGAAGGATACCATCAGTTATCGCAATAGAAAAGGGGAGCAGGGACGTTTGTGAAAGGTCCCCCATGTGTCATCCAGTAAGCTGGCCATGATACTGATGAGGTGACTCTGGTCGGGACTCAGGCCTCAGGAGTCAGGAACACATATCCAGGACAGGTTTGTTTCTGTCGCAGGCCAACCGATCTGCGGAAAAATAACACTTGCAAGTTGCAAGGAGGACGGGCAAGGAGACGGGCAAGGGTGAAAAAGATAAGAAGCTAATTGAGAGCTGTGTGGGAGTCGGGAATCGTGATGATCGATGATTCATCGACATGTATTTGGCCGCATCTAACCAGAAACACAAGACTCGTACAGTATATAGCTTATGTACAGATAGAGACAAGTATTCAACAGTGTGATCTAGTAACTAGTGTCCTTTTCCTGCAGTGGAGCTGAAGCAGTTGGGTGCATCAAAGGGCCATTACGTGGGCGTAAACTTGGAAATCACTTGAGCTTCAGATTGCGAGTGGAAAAATGAAACAGATTACTCACACACAAGTTGATCTGCGAGGAGGTGTTGCATCCGGTGGACATGAGGGCACCACTTCGGCCATCCAGTGTTCATTGGAGATTGGAAGGGGATGTATGATGTGATCATCAGGCTGGCTGAAATCCAGCGAGCACGTAGCTGGTGCGGACAATGTGGCTCGAAGACCATGAAGCAACGAACGAAGATGCCCATAGTCAGGGTCTTCTGAGAACACAAGAGAGCACATGTAGATGAGAACACTTGCAAACTCGACAGGAATCCCATCACATAAGACTTCAATGGTGGTGTTGACTTTGCGCTCGAGTATATAAGAGCTGGAGAGCTTCTCATGGTCACTACTTAACCATGGAAGGGAGCCGCGCAACAGATAGATTAACATGTATGTAAGCGACTCGAGATCGTCACGACGACCCAGGTCAAATCCTAAGTGATTGTTGATTGAAGCGAATGCAGGAGTGCCAGTGAGACATTGATTCTGACAAAATGGGATATGGACTCTGGTTGCAGTGTTCCAGTATTCCTTCGCGATACCAAAATCAATAATAAATGCAGTGTGCCTCAAATGGCCAAGACCCATCAAGACATTCTGCGGTTTGATATCACCGTGAACATAATTGTGTGAGTGGATGTACTCGAGACGTGAGAGCTGGGAAATTTGTTAGCCTATCTGTAACAACCCAGCGCAAACCAACTGACCAGCTGGTCTCCTAGATTCACGACAGTATGAAGGCTGAATTTTTGATTGTGTGTGTGGAAAAGATCTTGCAGTGATGGCCCAAGGAGGTCGAGAACCAAAGCGTGATATGTTGACTCTCTACCGAACCAGAGAGCGCGGGGTATTCCAACTCCACCTTCAAGTTGTTTCAAAATGGTGTATTCACGCTGTATAGAAGATGAGTGGCTGACAATGGGTTCGAGTTTGATGGCAACTGCGTCATCTTTAATGATGTTCCATGTGTGGTATACAACAGCTAAGCAGGGTCCATAGTATGTTGAATTTTTACAATTGTAGTCAGCTTGTGAACAACATACTGTATGAACCAGATCCAACAACATCTCCGAGTCTGAATCTCCCATCGACTCGTATCAGGACCTTATGATCCATGGTACGTGTACTACATGATAACTTGAGCCTTGAGGAGTACAAAAATCCAACAGTGAAACCAGGAACAAGACTTCAAAAGAAATATGTTTACAAATCAGCTTGAGCTGCCTTAAGCTGGCCTCAAGCTAGCTCAAGCTGCCATTGATGATTTTTGGCTTACAGTTGGTTCGTGAGCCTTTGTGCGGCTAACGAACCGGACCAAACCATACATAAGTAGCCTGGCTCACTAAGATAGCTAAAATACTGGCAAACCGGTGAATGCCAAACCGGAGCGGGCTGTAGCCGAGCTACGGTTGTACTAGATACATCAAATGTTCACACTCCATTAGCAAAAAGGGCACATTCATCATTGAAAGGAACAAGGAAAGACTCAATATCTTTGGATTGATGGGGACCTGGAATGATACCTACACAGATGAGATTCTCCAGGTGCATTAAAGTCTGTGGGGGGAGGTTGAAATTTTGTAGAAGAATGAGAGTCACTGATGGGCCACCACAGTGCCTCTTGAAAAGGAGATAACTATCAGCAGAGAGGGCAAGTGCAATATCATATGGTTTGTCAAAGTATGTGTGTCTTCGCTTAACACCATCTACACCAACATAACAGAAGTGAAATTGGCAGTACCACTTGCTATCAAACATATCTCTAATAACCCTGTCACTAGGCATGAAGTTGTGACAATAAGTCATTTGTTCAATCATTGTTGGATTATGAAAGAGAGCCTAGAGTCGAGGGATAAGGGGAATATATGTGAATGTGTGTCAAGGACATCCATGTCTGGTATATTAAGCCTCTTGGCAAAATGGACATGTTTCATCATGAATATATTGCCCTGTATAAGCAATGCAAGAATTTATGCAGCAGTGCACATTCTGAGGCTTGAATATGGACAGCAGTGCTAAGTGGTGAACCACTACCCATGTGGAATCCAATGTCATCTTGTGTCAGAAAGCATTGTACATTTTATTATAGGCAAGGCAAGGTATATTTGCAAACATCTTCAGTTGAAAGGCTCAAATATTATGCATTTGAGTAGAAATCAAAACAATCTTGATTATAAGTAGATGGACACTCACAGATTTCATATAAATCATCATTAGCATTTGGTGCCATCAAAGCTTCAAGCTGCTTCATAATATCCTAGGGTGGAAGGTGCAGATCCTCTAAGTCTTCATCCTCTTCAAACAGGAAGTGGCTGGAAATATCCACAGACATGATATAATGCATTTCAGGTGAGTAAGCAATCTTAATGCATCAATATATCTTACACTGCAGTCTATTCAGATGATCACTCACTGATATGCAAATTGGTACCTAGACTGAGAAAACAATCAATCATCAGAATAGGATGGCTGTTACATTACTATTAACCTACATAAGTTGATTTTATGGACTTTTGTGCATATATGCCACTCAAACACTGTACAGGCACAGTGTGAACATGCATTTATAGAGGGATTCAGGGACAACTGGCCATTCAATGACTTTTTTGCAACATACCTCCACAACCATGTACAATATACTGAGAAGCATGGAAGTGATGATGATGATGAGGTAGATTGACTCATTTGGGAATGCAGAAGCTGATTGAGTATATGCCCACAGATGGATGATCTTGATGATGACATGCTAGATGATATTCTAAATGATGAGGATAGTACTTTATAATGGACATGACATCAGGCAGATGTCAGTCAAGAGTAGGGTTTGGAATTAGAATAGGTGACTGTGGTAGTGATGCTATCTTTGGTTGGGAACAACAATCTTTGTAGCATGGAGTGGGTTGGGGAAGGCTGATGACAAGGAGAGTCTGCTTGATAAGATGGACAAAAAGAGAATCAGGGAGAAGGGTAATGTTAGTATTATCAATAGAATCAGGAAGATGATTGGGTTATCAGGAAAGTGCATCGGAGTATAATGCTGCTAAAGAGTTCAAAAGGGAATCAAAAAGGAGGGAAAATGTTTGTGGACTTTTTGGCATAGAGACTTGAGAGCAGGTTACAAATATGACAGAGGATTGTGCTCAATAGCATGCTCAATCAGCTGTGAAAGAGTGTGAGTGACTTCGAGGGAATCTATTGACTGACTATATGAAAAGTACATGCAATCTGTTATATGGCAAGACACTATCAAAGTGCAAGTGTCATCTAAGGGAAATGATAACATAGAAATGAGTCTGAAGGGCATAGTGAGCATGTTGTCAAAGTGTAAGTATGAAACAAAAAGATTGTGATATGAACAAAGGTAAAGCACAACAATGTGAGGTGATATGATTTGATAGTAAAAGACAGAAAAAGAAATATAAACAGCATACTATGTCACAGTCATTAAAGTTATGGTCTCAGTGAGCATCTTGCATCAAAGCCATAGGCTTCCTTATACCTCCCCCTAACTTGAAATATCAATAGTCCCAGTTGATCCCCAAACAATCTATTTGTCTCCTGGAACAGTACCAGCAAGGTCATCTAGGTTGAGGAACTGTGTGACTTTGAATGTCAATAAGGAATGAGGGTGATAGGGAATAATCCAGAATGCAGCAAACTTGAGTCATAAAATGGCACTGTCTGAAATACCTTGGTTTACACTTGGTGTTTGATGCAGCTTCAATCTTCTTATTGAGAACCAGCACCAGCACACCAGTTTGAAAATTGTAGTCATGTATGGCATGGGCAAACTGATGTTCAAAGTCTGCAACAGATGCAAATTGGGCCTTAAGAATGAATGTGTGAATTTTTGGTAAGTCATCTTCACATTTTATGAGCTGGTGTGCATGGATGGCAATTAACTCGCTTGTGAACAGGGTGCTATTGATATTGGAGAGCATAAAGGTAGCTTCAGTGATGTCAAAGGGGAGAAGTGGCTCAATGCTGTGTGTCATAAAGTAAGGGGAATGTCCCATCATTTTATGAGTAGTGACCTGATCAGCCCAGAACATGTGCAGTGCAAGGATGGGCCATCTGGTGATATCATGGTCACAAGCCTTGATGAGCAAATTATGGATAGTATGATGTGAACATTTGACAATACTGTTGGTCTTGGGGTTGTAAGCCAAAATACAGATGTGATGGATGTCATGCCTTCTGGTGAGCCAGTTGACTGCTGCAACAAATGGGGTACCATTGTCTGTGACAATTTCCTCAATGGCCCTCCATCTACATAGGACTTTCTTGAACAAAAATGCACTGAGTGTGTGAGCCATCTCTGACATGAGCATGCACCACTCTGGCCATGCACTAAGGGAACAAAGGCCTGTATGATGTGGGTATAACTGTGTCACACTGGCATGAACATGGAGTTGGTGTAGGCTTTGCGAAACAAAGAAGCAGTATGGTGATGGTGGGTGGGATGATGACCTTCTCAATCAAGCATAGTTGGCATTGATGGTAGGTCTTGATATACCAGGTGAGATCTTTGTTAAGTGTCAGCCACAAGAATCAATTTGCGAGTGTCCGCCAAGTCAAATAAATTCCCTTGTATCCCAAGTGGTCATGGTATTTGTTATGGCCTTGGATAGTTCTTCTTTACAAAGTCCTATAAGAGCTATTGATGTAGAGGATCATTATGAAGAATATAATCTGATGTTTAATAGTGGCAATCAGATGCTAGACTTCTAGTAGTGAAAGCTGCTATGTGCAGCAGGAAGAGGAGGACACATGACCTATCGCCAGTGGATCAGGGTATAGAGTGATAAATGAAGTAAAGGTAAGGCTCATGGGTAATTACCAGTTGAGCAGTACAAGTATTGATCGACGCAATAGGGTCAAGGGTAGGTTACCAGATCGTTGGTACAACCTGCAGAAGATGAAATGATAACAATCAGATAAGAGATAGCCATATTATAGGTGATAGGACAATCAACAGGATCATCTAGTGAATCAGGATCTGTAGGTTAACATAATGAAAGTAAAACAAGATCAGAACAGTGAAGAAAATAATAACCGGGTTTTCCAGATAACCAGTGGAAGGTTTCTGTAACAGCATTCCCACAACATACAAAGTCAGTCTGTATCAAATAAAACAGTTTGATGGCACCAAGCTGGCTCTTTCCACCAAAGCTACTTTCCACAAATGAAAAACTGTTTCACTTGCTTGAGGAATCATGTACAACATGCATCAAAAAGGCCATTGGGAGTAACCAATGTCTCAAAGTAGGTCCGAACAATCTGAAGCTGATCATCTCATAAATGAGAGGCATTATTAGAGGGAATGTCAAGATCAGAGAGGTGTATAGCATCTGCAGAGTGCATCACAAGTACAAGCCTTTTATGATCCATAGTCCATAATCCAATAGTTCATCAATCCACTCCTCAACATCCTTGGCATCTTCATTATCCTCTTTGTCATCTTCTGGTGCATGTCTTCTGTGAGATAATATATTTGGTCCTTGATGCTTCAAGCCAGGTATATGCTTGAGAGTGAACTCAAACATGAGGATGCTGGTGATCTAGTGATTCATGGCAGCATTGGGCTGAATATCAGGATTGTAAGCATTCCCTTGATGTATTTTGCATCCACTTCAATAGTAAGCTTCTTAACACCTATGAGCCAGACTTTGGTAGCTTTGAGTATGTGGAACAACCCAGATAGCTCCAATCTTAGCCTGAGAAGATCTTGACTGGTGCCTATTCTCCCATGTAATAGAACTGAAATGTGCAGGGCCAGCATTTTCGTATCATTAAGTTAGAGACGAATCCACCCACAGGCGAGATAGATGAGCAACAGACAGGATGGACCTCATTGGCTGAGAGATAGTTGATGGGGCAAATGGTAGGAGACTGGTTACCACAGTTTGAGAGAATTTATTCCAGGTAGTCCCTAGAAAATCCCACAAAATCTGTCTTGGATCGCAGGGAGGCCAGTAAGGAGGATTTTTGAGACTTTGGACCTGATCTGGGACTTGACCTTCATGAGTACATCACTGACTGACAACCATGATTTCTGGAACACATATGAAGAGCTTTGCAGTAGAGACAGTTGCACTAGTGTGCTTGAGACAGTGGAGGACTCAGTTTGTATTTAGATAATATTCCCAGATGAAAAGATAGATGCCTGTGTTCTGAGGAATTGCCTCATAGGTGCTGTCAGGAAGTTCATAGCGAGTGCTGGGACCAAGTACATTGATATCATCCTGAAAATTGGGTGCAAGTTCAATTTTGTGCTGGAGAATGAATACAACATCGTTTTGAAAAACAGGTGGTGAGTCTGTCCAACCCTGGGGCAGAACAGTGAGATGGAATATTTCCAAGGGAGTTTGGAAGGTTGTAAGATCACAGGACTCATCAGCCAAGGCATGATGATCAAAGCTGATGAACAGATCCATCATCATGTAAATTGACTGTCCAGTGGACTCTCGGCAAAGAGCTCAACATATGGTATAGTGACTGCATCTTTGACAGTGACAACATTTAGAGGCTGAAGATCATACATAATACAGACAGATCTGTTTTTCATAGCTACATAGAATTATCTTGATTGGTAAGAGCTGTTAGAGGCCTCATATACTCTGGATGTGATCTTCAATTTAATAAGCTTGATGACTTCATCATGGATACCAGGAGAAATAGGTGGTTGACAATGGACTCAAGGAGTGTATTTGATGGTCACAATTACTATGTGAGGGAAATATTCATCTCTGAAATGGCCTTTCTCAGTCTCATTTCATATAAGAGCCAGCTCATTGTTTATTAGTATGTGGGCTGTGAGTTTCTGTTTCTCTGGCAAAAGAAAATCATTTTGAAATATCCTCAGCCTGTCCATTCATTCTTGAGTGAGGCAATTTCCAGGAGCGAAGTCAGGAGGAAGGGGTGAGAGTGTGGAAGAGAGTGAGAAGAGGGTCTTCAGAGATGTGGTGGATAATATGTGCATGGGCTGGCATGGTGGTTGCAACTGGTTTTATTTTATTGGCTACCTTCTTATAGGCAAAACATGACAGGCTTTATCATATTTGAAGAATTGGAGGAGCAGAAATTCTGCGAGTGATGAGGAGGTGAGGCTGTAGAGGGGACTTAGAGACTCCTGAAACAGATTTTGTGCGAGTATGGAGGCCACCATAGTGATGAGAGGAGAGCTGGTGGTAGGTGCATCTGTGGTGCAAAAGGCCACAGAAGTAACAGTGAATGACCCTTGAGGCTGAGGTCATGGGCATGGGGAGGTTTGACAGGTGATAGTAGAGTTGAGGGGATTGTAGATAGTGACAAGTACCACTTTACTGGTTTTCTTCTTTGATAATTTGACAAGTTGCTGCTAGCGTCATCCTAGGAGAAGGTGATAAGGTGTGTCGGGCACAACATACACATGTGCCTATGTCTTGATTCCTGCAACATTGATTTCTAAATCTCCAAGTAACTCATCATGTCTTATGAGCCTCCATTGCTATCTGCATGCACATGTAGATTCGCTCATTTAGTGATGCCTTCATTTTCTTCCAAGTGTCTTTACAGATGACAACAATCTCAGATCCTTCATCTAGCAGACCCATCTCTTTGTGCATGCTATTAAGGGTGATTTGAAGCTTACATAGGGGTGTTGCATGCTCTATCTGAAGGGGTATATTGATGATGGCTGTGGAAATGGCATTAACTGAGATGATGGAAGAGGGAGTAGGCACCCATTGTGTGCAACAGTGGTCCACAGCTTCATGGCGAAGGTCAGGGAGGGCTAATAGCCAATAGATCAGAGATGGTAAGGTTCAGTGTGACCATGTTGAGAAGGTTTTGATAGATGCACTGAGCTACATCAGATGAAGCTGCCTTAGATTTGTAGGTGTACACTAGAGTCTTCTGAGCCAGTTAATTCTTGATCAGCTTGGGAGTTTCTAGGGTGCATTTGGCCAGGTTCACAGGTAGAATAGGTAGGGTGGCTGGTGTTTTATCTTTAGCAGACAGGGCAGAAGGGGCTGCTTTGGCCTTTGAACAAGTGACAGCTAAAACATTGGTGGACTCTTTATCTTTAGCATCCTTGATGGTGACAATAACTGTGTGGTTCTTGACAACATGCTTGCACTGAAGAAAGTAAGTCTCTGCGATAAATAAACAGATTTTTATATTTATATTGTATTTTTAACCTTGTTTGACTTCATATTCTGTCCAGGTCAGTTTCAATATCTCCATCCACAGAACAGTACTGTGGGCGGACCTGATCTCATACAAAATAATAGCAACTTAAATTTATATTGTTTTCAACTATGTTTGACTTAGACTTCCACCCACAGTACTGTTCTGTAGGTGGAGATGTTGAAACTAACCTGCTACTATTGGAACTGTTCTATAGGAGTTACCCATAAGGATGGTAAAGATGAATGATTATTAAAGAGAGTTTTAAAATGTTTCCACCTACAGTACAGTTCCTAGGGCAGACTCCTATGTTCAAAAGGTCACCCTAACCTATTTACAAGAATTCCCTTTAATGCACCATTGCCATCAAAGCACATGGAAGTCCTGTTTGTGTGCTATTTTGGACAAGGCATGGGTTTTAATGACAGGTTCTCAAGCAAACACTTGTATCACATCAATTTCCTTACTAACAACATTGACTCAGATCCTGGCTGCTTCAAATTCATTAATCCTGACCAAGTTATTTGTGGGGTACATTTAATTCCTGATACCTCAGGCCATCATATGCTCATTGAAAGGAAGAGGGGAATGAAGACTAGTTTTATTTTATGTCAATATGTATGTTTTATCTTTTTTATATTCTATATAACACCTTATGCTGACTTGAACTGACAGGTTCATAGATCATAATATGTTTATGTGCTTTCATAGTGGTGGTGTGGGTAACAAGATAATGCAAGAGTGGGATGAGCTCTTGCTGTCTGATGGCACACCAATGTCATTGGAGTAAGTGAAACTGACAACAATAGCATTGATTTAGACTTTGAGGATGGAGAGGACAACCTATAAGAGGTAGAGGGACATCAAGATGAAGAGGAGAATGATTCAGATGTAGAGGCAGATGAGGACAAGGTAGATGATCCAGATGTGGTGATTGCAGACTTGGATCAGGAGCTTGATAACAATATACTTCTCAGGAAGGATATGGCATGCTTTAACTAGTTTGCTATAAATTAGGGCCTGAATACTGGAATACATATATATAGCTCAATACTTGAAAGTGCTACTCAATCTATCAATAAAATGGGTTGGCACTTGCAGTAGGTGAACATAAGGTCAGAACATATCTGGAAGACATGCAGATGGTCTGAACTTATCTGAAGTGCATCATACTGATGGCAACCTTACATGCTTGCAGATTGACTACTGTGCATCTCATAGACTTCTTGTTGTGCTAATAGAGTATGAACATCACCTATATGCTTGTGGCACAGAAAATTATTCTAATAAGGCAGTGTCATATTTTGAGAATTTTAGTGATGTCATTATCATCCTCAACAACAAGCTTAATACTTGCACCAGCATCTTTTCTTTTTCCCTCTGTTCTTTGCATATCCCATGCAAGCACTCAACAACATCCACCATGTTCACTCTCAGCAAGCATCTGTGGCTGAATGTTGAACTTCAGCCAGCCATCATTGTTTGCTAGATGGTACATATTTCTTACTACCTCTCTGCTGAAGTCATTGAGCCCAGGGACTACTGGCACATGCTCATGTCTTCTTATGATCACCACAATGATTGATATGTTGACTTGCTTGTTTTGGTTTCCAGAACCACAGGAAATCTCCTTGTCTTTCAACCACCACCACTATCAACATCAACACCACTACCCACTAACAGCATATGATCAATAGTTCATGAAACTCATTAGGTGGCATCTCTTGCAAATGTGTTGTACAAATAGGTGGTAGCAAAGCCAAGACTTTGTGAGTTGGTGGTGTCTGGCAGCAGGAAGAAGAAGCTAAGGTGGTTCATACTGTGCTAATAAGAAGTACACCCTTTTTATTTATTTAAACCAAGCTGAATCTTTTATAGAGCTTCCTCTACATGAACATGAGCTGTTCTGTAGGTGGAGATGTTAAAACTGACCTGCCACCATTAGAACTGTTCTGACCATCTGCAATTATATACTATATATTATCCTGCAGTACATAGCATTCAACAGGGTTACACCAACTTCAACATTTTTTCATGTAGAAAAAGGTTAGCAATATACAAGTTAGCAGGATTGAACTTAGTTATGTATATGTTCTACACATATCAGCTTCTCCCACAGAACAGTACTGTGGGCAGAAAGATATGAACCCACCTATCCTGTGGTTAGTTAGGGTTGAATGACATTTCACTTGTGATGTTTATGTAACTACTGGTCCCAAGATTTCCCCTGAGTTGAAGGAAGGATGATCGAAGGATGACCCAGCAATAAAGGGGATCTCTCAATGCTCCTTGACACTGACATCAATCATTCTGTAGACCATATATTCACATTGAAATTTTCAGTTTTCCTATTGGCTACAGATCACATTATTCATTAAACCTACACACTATCCAAATTCAAACCTAGATATACACTGCTATGGAAAGATAAGCTGTAATGAAATCAATGCAAGTGATTCCTTTGAGCATGATGTAGTCAGATTTTGTCAGCTTAGACTTCTTCTTAACAACTTCTGAATCACAAGTGACCAGGTCTTGCACTTGTGCTGAGAAGTTCATCAAAATTGAGACAAGATGTCCAACAGGTGGAACTAGGGTAATCTCGGCAATGGGTAGAATCAGGGCAGTCCCAGCAACAACATCAACAACTATCAGTAGTGCAGGTGGCTGCACAATAGGCACAGTGGGCTCCCAGATGCAATTTCTTTGTGTTTTGGGCATTTGGGGGTGTTCCGGCATGTCTGTATGGTAGAAAAGTGCATGTTGACACTCTTTGTTTGTGAGATAGAAGTGAGGAGGATCTATGCCTCCATCCAGGAATAGATTAGCAAATTGCAATGAATAAAAGAACAAGATGGCTTACCAATCCAACCCCCATTGTTTATCCAACCATTCAATGGACAACATGGTGAAATAGGTCTATCTGGATAGAGTTTAGAATCAAATTGCCCATAGGACATGATGTATATTTCAAAAGAGAGGATTGAGCAAAATTTAAAGAAAGTGGAAAACCGAATAGAATAAAGATAGATGGCAACAATATGTTGCCAAATCACTCACTTTTATACTTGTGTGCTAGTACTAGTCTGTGCACAGACCAGACAGTCCAGAGAGAACCTAGGCAGGGAGGCTTTGCCAAGATATTGAACTGAAAGTAGCTCACCAGTCAGCTAATGGACTCACTAGGCTGAGAATGCAGGTAGGTTAGTAAGGCTAACAGCATTTGTCTAATCAAAAGCAACAGGTCAAGGTTGTTGGTTTCAAGGGAAAGTGCAAAGACTTACATATAGTGCACAAGTTGGACTGCTGGTCAATGCTTATGGCGGTCACAGTGCTGTGAGTAACTTGAGCATGCCTACAAGACATGTTGGAGATGTCACATCATGTGACTTAATTAGGACATAAAAGTACCAGTAAAGGTAGCGAGTCCAAATTTTGAAAAACACATACTGCAGTTTGATATGCAACACACTGTAGTGTAGTAGTCAGATATAGCTGCATGGTTCATTTTATTCATAGTCTGCTTCAAAACATCAGTTAGTGGTTAGGCAGTTACTATAGCCCCACTCAATTCCATATTATTTCTTTCTGCAAGCAACCCATACTCATATACAATATTCAGCAGATCCAACAGATATTTTATTATTTGGTCATCTAGTGTTCCTCACAGCAATATACAGTGGCTCAAAAAAGTGTCTCAACGTTTACACAGTTTCATGTAATTGCATCATTGTGAGCCAGGGTATGGAAATATAATAGGGCTATAGGGACATGTCTGAATGCCTCATATCTAGGCTTGAATCTGAGATATGCAGTGTGTGAAGATGATATCATGGAGGGGAGATATGGCTATTCTAGTTTAGTGACTCATTGAGACTGTTATATCTCAGATCTCTGGTACCTCCACTTCCACTTTAGGCAGTGCACTTCCACCGGATCTCTGGACCATTGGACCTAACTTCCATAGGTCTGCTCCACCAGACTTAACCCCATATAGGTCTCTCCTTTCCTTCTGGCCTCTGGCTTCTATGTACTCTGCCTGCTTATTGATATCCTGTACCTATTTCATTTCTGACTCATAATCTATTATACTTTACATGATCTGTCTGTACTTACTAATGTGTTTGTCATGTGCTCCTACATAGCCTCCTATACTCCAGATTACTTATTCACTGGACTTCTATAATATATAAACCTCTATATATTTTGTAGTATCCTAAGTTTGAATATTATACATAGTTCTGCTCATTCCTGCCCCTCTGGACTTGAGTTTGTCAACTCCTGTCAACTCCGACAAAAAGACCTGGGTTGATCCCTAAGTCCTTTCCTATCACTCTACCCTCAGGTAGTCTATCCCTATTCCATTTTTACTGAGAACCTCCTAACTGGTTGGCCAACTTATGAGATTAACTTTACCCCCAAGAATCCAGGCTCATTGGTATGTAATCTCAATCATTTCATATTACTTAGTAACTGACATTGATCTAGAAACTTATCATCTGCCTTAAAGATCCTGTCAAAAGGGTTTGCATTGAAGAATCTACAGATAGCAAGGTGATGTTATTGATTACAGGCAAACATAAAAGGAAAGTGATTATTATTTCATTCTCCTCTCACACATAGATTGCTAACTTAATATACAGAACCTCATCAACCAATCATGAGAGCAAGAAGATCAAAACATGATAATTTGGTAGTGGTCTTGTGAGTCATACCCACTAACATTAAACTTTCCAGGTTCTTAACTGATACCATCAAGATCACAAAAGATCTTGCAAGCCTCAAAATCACATCTCAAAGCTCTGGGTAAGGTTTTCTTACATTTGTTTGATCATTACACTGACAAAATTTGATCTACAGAAATAACTCTGTCAAGATGAAGCCAGTGCACTTGGTAGGAATCCAAAATTCCTCTGTCATGCAAACCCAAATTCAACAGTAACACCACTTGGCCACCCTGCTGCTATTACCAATACAGGAATGTGAAAGATAAGGACTCCATTGCCAGTCTAGATATTTTGCAAGCCTTGCCTGCTCCTGTTGTGGCAGACTTAACTTAGATTATATCTATCTTTCTGTGCTGTTCCTTTTTGCTCTCACATTGCTCTCATGTTATCTTGCATTTGGTGTATTGTTTTGTATGATTAAAATGTAGTACTTGATAATTGCAGAATTAAATGTGTTTCTTGTTGCACCTTAATATCATGACAACATATTGATGGATGTTATTGGAACCAAATAAAAACATGTATGTACAGTTTTATCAGGTATCTCTGTGTGTAACTGATATTACTGATATTGTTTCATCAGCACATCATTCTCATCCTGATCCCTACCACCATCATGACACATCATCATTGTCATTCCTCCTCTGCAAGCCTGTTAGATTCAGAATCAATATTCTCTCCAATGGCATCATGTGAATCTTTCCCAAGCCCTCAAGAAGAGATGGAGAACTCTCCTCCAAGCATCCAGCACCTGAAAAAAGTAAAACATTAGTGAAAGTCATTGGATCATGATGACAAGACCAAAACTAGGGCTTCAACATGTCTGAATTCATAAGTGAAGTATTTCTCCAGCACATATATTCATTTATTGTCATGTATTTAGCCATTCAAAGGATATCAGCAAGGACAAGTAAGTACATGCAGCACTTGATGAGCTTCATACTGACCAATGACACAAGTTTCATGTGTATATGAAAGATACAAAGTCTCATAACAATGTCTTCAGTTCACTTGTTGGATCCCTCAAGAAATAGATATGTTTTGCATACTGAAAGATTTTTTCCGCATTGCACCATTGGTTGAGATTGCATGTAGCACTAATGTAATAGTCTCTAACATGTCAGATAATGAGTGCAACATGCACAATGCAATCCTTGCTAATATGTAAGTCATCTCTTTTGTGGATGAGTATATTATTAATTGACTGTGTACTAGATCCAACAATGCACAAGATCAGCTACTTTGTACATATAAGAAGCTTCTTGCTGATGTGCCTTACCTCCTTGAACTCATCAAAGAAGGTACATTGAGTCAGATATCTTTCCTTACAGCAAGAGTCTTGCATGAAAACGGTATTACAGGAACATCAGACCACAGAGCCCCCTATCTTTTCTTTGATATCTTATCTGATCTGCTGCTACTTTCAACTCATCTACTATCGGACAATCATCACTTATCTGATCTTACTTATCATTCTGGCTCCACTGATACAGTTATCAATGATCATCCCCTAACCTTGACTCTACTGCACCACTAGAACATTCTACCCATGATTGTACCATCATCCATGCTTCCCCTTTATGACTTGGTCTGTGCACAATTTGTTACCTACATGGCTAGGATGATTACTATAGTAGATCCTTAACTTAAATTTACTTAGTTCTGCCTGATCCTAGACCCCTCACAATTGGGGATTATCATCTCACTACTAAAGACTCTTTGTCCTAGTATCTTTGATTGATAAAGATATTACAGCTCATAACAACAAACATCTGTTAGCTGACATTCTTATAGGACTTAGCAGAGAGATACCAGCTGAGTTCGTAACAAATGGGGCTTAATCATCCTCAGCTTGTATGCATGCTATGTCCTGCCAAATACCTTGTGGAGTATTAAAAGTCACCCTCATAGTACATACTGTTTTTTTTTGAAAAGTTAATCAATAATGCATTGGTTTTGTAGGACTAAAAGCAAGATTAAGATGGATGTCTGTGCATGACCTGCTCTTCTATACAAGGATAAAGTCACTAGGGAAATTTTCAATCAACAGAACATGCAGGATGGTCTTTTTGAAGGTTACATTGTTGAATATGTAGTGTTATCCTTTTTCAATTGTGTATTGGTGTTGCTAATTACACATATGTTGTTCAAGGTGTTGAAGCATATCCTGACTGGTCTTTCATCTGCACTTGTGGGCAATGATTTTTATATCTTGAACACTTGCAATGCTTTGCTTCACAGGATGATGTCTTTTGAGGCTGAACACATCACCTATAGAGCTATATAGGTGAGCTTAGTTATAATGAGCAAATAGGGACTGACATTTCATATAGGCATGGTCCTCTATATCTTCTCACAACAAATAGTCTGAGAATGACAGTCTTCTCATACTAGAAATTTTACTACTGGATCATAGATGTCATTTGTAATCCTCCAGATGAAGCATCGGCTACAGTGATTTTGCAACATTATAACCTGTATGTATCAAGTTTAGTATCTGATTATTATTTTTCATTTAGGAAAGTATTCAAAGAAAAAGCTGGATGTGCAGCTGCACTTTCAACAATGACTGCTGTGGATTCTGAAGATGTGGATGATGATAATGACAATATTGCAGTGATATGAAAGCAATCTGTGCTGCATTCTGCCAACATTTTAAAGACATCTGAATCTATTACCCCCCTCCTATTCAACCACACAGCACCAGTGCCCTACATCCATCACTTTCTGTACCTAAAATACTCACTTGATCACCTACTCCAGCTTGTAGATCTCCTTCTCAATTGCCTATACACCTCATAGACACCCTTCTCTATCATATCCACCTTCTACTAGATCTGGTGCAGATATAGCACTGTGACCATCCTCACCTCCTTGCAAGAAAACAAATGCAGTGGAATTCAAAAGCCTGCTCATGCAAGACAAGTCAGATGAGAAACACAAGCCTCAGCCTTGAATATTACTATGCAAAGCTACTGCCAGTAGCACCACTGCTTCTAGAGTGAAGACCTCCACATCAAAGAGGAGGAGGGTCCAAAGTCCAGCAGTGTCTGAAGACAAGCCTGACAAGGAGCATGAGCATCAGGTTTGGAGATCACCACACAAAGGTGCCAAACCTGTCACTGCCTCCAAGGCAAAGACTACTCAAGCTGCACCAAAGAAAAGGAGGGGAAGGAAATACATGTAATAGTGAGTTTCATCCTTGAATTTCAAAATAATGATTTAATCTAATGCATATCTTCAGCTGTAATCCATGTTCTAATGCTACCCATTAATGCTCTGATTCCCAAAGTTCACTCACTATTTTATAATTCATTGCTGCTCTTGTGGTTGGATTCATTTGTTGTCTTATTATCTACATGCTGTTGTCACCTGTTCCTCACTTGTATTTTTTGTCCTCAATGTGATTCATGTCTGAACCATGTGTTACAGTAATGCTGGTGCCCCATCTATTTGAGTGTCAATCTCACATACTTGCCTTACCAAAATGAGGATGTGCTAGCACTTGAGGTCCTCAAGGAGACCAAAGTTGCAGTTGACTGACTGCGAACCAGCACATAATGATCTCTGAAATTGCTACAGAGGATGTCTTGGAGATCAAGAGAATACTGGCCAAGTACAAGCTGGACTACACTGGTTCTATTGTTGTCAGCTTGTGTAGCCTTCCTGATGTGCGGTAAGTTGATTTGATCCAGATGTATGGTCATTTTAACATATGAATTCATCCAGGTCTCGCAATGGCTGAGTCTGGGTGTGTGAGTAGCAACTTGGTTTGCCTCATAAATTTAATCTCAATGGGATATTTTCTAGTATCTACCAGTACTGATTGATAAGGTTGAAAATATCCGGGAGGAGAATGGCTTTCACAACGATTACATTGTCATTATCTTAGTGCACTGAGTGATTTGGACAAAGAACCCCAGCCATTGAAGGCTAAACCAAATAGGTATTGTGCTCATAAGGTGCCAGTGGAGTTGCTGCCACTGAAGAGGCAAGCAAGGGCTGTTCAGAAGAAGAGATAAGTTGTATGTTGACACTTGTCCCTGCCTGCATTCCAATTGACTTGTGTCTCAGATTCACTGCAAATCATGTCCTGAATCCACGTTGTATCACTGCATATCCATCACACTGGCAACTCACACTCACATCTCACAATGCTCTCGAGTTTTCTTGCACTAATTTTTCGCTGTTGTTAGGACCTTAGCCATTTTATCCTATTAATTACTCGGGCCACTTTACAATGCTATCAGTGCCTATGGTCATAGCTAATGCTGTGTATTATCATGCGGAATGACAATCACTTAGCACAACATATCAGTATGACAACCAGCTAGCAGCTGGGAAGTACCATAAGTTGACCATCACATTAGCTAGAAAAACAAACCTACAGATGACCAGATGAGTGGACCCTGTGACCTGATACACCTGCAAAACCTTAGAGACCTTCTAAGGGCTGATGCAACCTTAGCTTGCCGTCTCTGAACTGGGAAATTTTGGTGATGAAGGCGAAGAAAGTTATTAGAATATCTTTCGCTGTGATCCCTTGTAGTTTGACATTCCTGCCGAATTCTGTCATCTGCCGGGCAGAACCAGTTGGCAGAATGGTGGACTTCTGCCCACAACACTAGGTGCGAGGCACGAACGCCACAGTGCCGAGTCGGAGCCTAAAAAAGAGACATGTCTCCTTGCCCTGACCTCTTCTTCCTCTGACACATCCCTCAGCATATTGAACGTTTTGTCACTTTTGCGTGCGTTTCGTTCCTCCATCTTCGGGCTTCCTGTTCTCTCTCGCACGCACGCACCCGAACCGCTGTTACTTAGGTTTCTCCGTTGCGTCTCGCCTGCGGAACTGTTTGGGGTGGTCTTCGTGGCCTCCTCACGGTTCACCCTCGGACTTCTCTTAGGACTTATGTACTTTGGTCTCTTGTAGCACACGCCTGTACCTAGCCCCTTAGTCCGTCCGCACCCAAAACACGCAAGCGCGACATACAGCCTTCCTCCTCTTCTCACTGTGTCACAATTCTGTCCCTCCAGTCACCAGAGACTCGCTAGCACGAGATATACAAAGTCCTCTTAAATATTGATAACGATGTGAGAGGGTCAGAGGGAAGGGCCGAACTTCGTCGGCGGGAATTGGGCGGGAATCTTGTTTACCAAGTATGTATGTATTTCCTGTACGGGAACAAAACTTGGTCGTTCAACCACAATTACCACTCTTAGGCGCAAGGAGTTACTTATCTCCAAGCTAAGTAATCTTCTTGAGATAAGCCGACATAATGATTCTGCCAACCTCAACCCACTCAATTGGCAATTGCTACTGGGAGAAATCCCTACTACTAGGCCCGGGGCTAGACGTGGCCTAATAGGCTGTGGTATTAGCGCGAGGGGAGCAGCTCCAACCGCGTGGTGTTCGAATTGCACTGAAGTTGATGCGACTTCGCTTCGACAGCAACGTCCACTAATTCCCACTGACAGAAATCTCGCGTTCTGCCAACAACGCATCGATATATCGGGACCAGGACCAGGACCAGGACCCTCCTTCTGTAATATCGTCATCGGCAACTGACACTAGCACCCCGTCGGCCCGTGGCCAGACGTGGCGCTATAGCGTGAGGGGGAAATCGCCACAGCGCGATTTCAACGTCGCATATCTCCATCGAATGCTACATACCTTTACCTGTGACAGCCAGACGCAGCACGTTGCATCATCTCGGAGCTTGAATAAGCTCTCGCTTATTAAAATATTTACACTGTACGACTTCTTCCTTCTTGCAGACCGACTATTTGGCTCACTTAGGGTGCAAGGAGAGTGTTGAGACCCAAGTTTCGGCTGCTATCGATAATTACTCCTGATGAGAAACAGCGATGCGCCGCGGCGGGTTGACAATCCTCTTCCGGTGAGCTCCGCTAAAGCAGAAAGAGCTATAAATCTCCCAATGAATTTCATACTGAGCCCATCACAAGAATGATGGCATCTACTATCACTATCCCTGGCTCTCCATTAAGCCTCTGGACAACTGTGCGTTCGGTTGGCACATTCAATGTCGCTTGTTCATTTGCGGCGCTTTGTGCTTTGGTCAAAGTTCTACGGGCCCTCCGCTGGCGATTGAAGACGACTCAACTGCAGGGTCCACCTCGTTCCAGCTTGGTATATGGCGTTGCGAACGACCTCATCTCATCTAAAGATAGTGCTGCAATGTATGAACATTGGGCTATGGAATATGGGGCAGTGTATATGATTCCGACCGTCCTCGGACAGACTAGACTCGTGCTATGTGACCCAAGAGCTTTAGCACATTTTTATGCCCGCGAGACATGGACTTACGTGAAGACGCCCTTTGGATTGAGGTTGATAGAGGCCATGGTATGTCAATGTCCTCTTCTGATCTCGCTCATCTCATATCTCTTGTAAGGTCGGCAGAGGGCTACTATGGTCTCAGGGCGAAAGCCACAGGAGGTATTGTTCAGTTCATGTCTTCGCTCCAGAGACTGATCGACTACCTGCGAATTAGGCAGCGGAAGGCCCTTACGCCAGCTTTCAGTAGCACATCTATTCGGAAACTCACATCAGTGTTTTACGATTCAGCATACAAGGTAAGGATTCGTATTAATCGGAGAAATGCGGCATCTCTGAGCTTGATGCTCTCCAGGCCAAATGTGCATGGGATACCATTATGGAATCGAGCAAGGATGGAAATGCGGTAATCGAAGTTCAAAACTGGTGCGTAGCTTTTCTGGCATGAAAACGTAGCACTTCATCGAAACCACTTCAAGGATGAATCATATCTCGTAAGAGACTAATATCTTTGCCATTCAAGCCTCCCACATGAGGAAATATCAGTCTAGATACGATTGGCATCGCTGGTTTCTCGCACGATTTTGGCTCGCTCAACGGGAAGCACGCCAGCGTGACCGAAGTGTTTGATAGATTCGGGAACAACTCACGGGCCTCGGCAGTGAACCAGTTAGTCGTTATGCTCGGACAAGCATTCCCTATCAGTGCCAAGTATCCTACTAAGCGGAGGGGTCTAATCAAAAACCTTAACGCAACAATGGGTGAAATATTCAACGACTTGTTGGACCGCAGCCGCCGGGAGAAGGACGCGAACGTGAACGAGACAGAACAGGAGAAGTCCATCATTGGACTGTTGAGTACGTTCTCTAAGACGTCTAACATAGTCCCTTGATTTACACCACGACCACAGTCAAAGCCGAAAGTCAGGATGCCGAACTTCATCTTTCTAAGGAGGAAGCAGTGGCTGAGGTCCGTGGAGATCTTTATAACGATTGTTTGCAAGCTAACATCCTGCAGATGATGGTCTTGCTCACTGCGGGTTACGAGACGACATCCAGTAAGTTGATTTCTTTTCCGCTGCTAACATTTTGATTGACTATCCATTGACAGTCAGTCTTACGGTAAGTCTACTGTCTGACAACATCTGTGCATGCTATTTATGTGATGATCAGTGGGCACTGATTAGGCTATCGCAACACCCCGACATCCAAACCAGACTTAGAGAGGAACTACTTGCGTTTGGTGCTGATCCGACATATGACCAATTAAAGGTCAACCTCCCATACTTGGATGCGGTTGTCCATGAAATCCTACGACTCCATCCTGCGATACCTGAGTTCAATCGCCTTGTGAGTGCACGTGTCTAGATGTGAATAGAGACCCTGATACTAGATCTACAGGCAATCGCAGATGACGTCATTCCCTTGAGCGAACCTGTGCGGGCGGCGTCGGGGGAAATGACTGACAGGATATCTGTAGCGAAGGGGACATTGATTTCGATCTCAGTCGGGGCAATCAATCGCTCTTGCGCTCTCTGGGGACCTGATGCAAAGGAATTCAATCCTGACCGTTGGCTAGCTGAAGGGGGCATCAGCGGGAAGGCCAAGGAAGTTCAAGGCCATAGGCATTTGCTGACATTTGTCGACGGCCCGAGGACGTGTCTTGGAAAAGATTTTGCAGTTACGGAATTCAAGGTAATTTCAACGAATCGGCTAATTTCAGCTTTATTCACCACGATATAGGCGGTTCTATCGGTTCTGGTGAAGAACTTCGTGTTTGAGATGCGGGATGGACCAGATACTCAGATCGAGTTTACGAGGGGGCTTTTACCTCGTCCGCGGGTTGTTGGAGAGGATGGCATCGGAGTGCCTTTGCGCGTTCGTCGGTATGAATGATTGGTTGCGCTACACCGGCAAGTATAAGTATTTCTATGTTTTCCTCACTTATTCACGGCCGGAACTCTTGGGTTGTATTCAGATGAGAAGAGGGATGTGTAGCTTAACTGTTGACATCGAAATGAAAGGCTGGGGACGAAAGGCAGAATCAAGACATGGCCCGCACTTCACGAGGAAGCGACTCTGCACGTAAGCTAGGAAGATGCACGCATACGCACTTTGATGGTGTGGGGCAAGCATGAGAATAATTGTCAATGACTGTCCGGGATATTTTCCAATTGTATAGTCTGCTCACGCAGAGAACCGTGGTGTTGCACTCAACAAAGTAACTGGCGTCCTGTGTATCGTAGTGACAGGCATGAGAGGACAACGAATATCGATATCAAGGCCAATGATCTTCTACTTCAGACCCCAAACTAGTCGGTGGGTGTGTTACATTAACAAGTATTGTTACATGTATAGAGCCTCACCAAATACAACCACATGCTATTTCGAAATTTTCGAGCTTTTACCGACTCCTTGGCCAAACGACTCAGACTCACGCATATGTCCTGCACCTCCAAGAACTCGATGCTCTGTAAACTGGATTCAAACAGCCATTTACGCAGGCCAAAAGGTAATTCTATCTAAGATATCGATAAAGTCGACAGTGAGGCGGCGAAAAGTGCTCCAGGAGATCGCTATCACTGTAGCTCTGAAGCATCTCAAAGGACTCGAGATTGCATAGACAAGTTAGAAGAGGGGCAAGGAGGTGGAGGTTCTGCCCATATACTGAGCTCCCTCAAATATCGGAGCTCAGGAAGGGACATGTTGCTGGTAAAGCACAGGGAAGCACAGTCACCTGCAAGGTACCTAAGTTCCGGGCAGCACGCAACAATCTCTCTAGCGAGTGTCGCATACTCCTTCAACCGCTTTTCGGTATCTAAACGAGGCATGAAATTGAGGGCATGAGCAAGTCAATAGCCGCCGAACCTCTCGCGCACGGTGCAAAGAAGTAGGCGAAGTGATTTGACTCAAGACAGTCGAATATCCTTGTACAGAACTGCTCTTGCAGACTCGTACCAGACTTTTGATACGAGACTGCAGCTGAGCATATCATTCACTGTTCTTCTCCAGGTTCTTCTATTCTCGCACCGCTTCCATCTTGAGCGTAAAATCAGGGCTAGGATTCCTGGTGGCAGAAAAAGTAAAGGTGAGATGACGCCGCCGGAATGCTCACTACCAGGTTCGACAAGTAAAGAGTTACTCTCTCCGATCATTTGTTGTATGATGTCCTCTGTTTGATAGATCAGTCAATGAAAGCCTTGAAGTTCAGCGAGGGCTAAGAACTTGAAGGAACGACTCTTGTACTTTTGTGTACAGTAACTGGAGTTACTGGACGTTGAGAGGAGAACCAAAGTGGCCCTAACTTGATAAATTTACTAAATAATTTAGTCTCAAAATATTACAAACCTTTATGTAATTCTGTTATCTTGTCCAGTACGTTCATCAGTACTACTTGATAGTGCACCTAAGTATGGTGACCCGTCAATTTGTTGCTGAAACGGAGCGTCTCCGAGATCATACCCATGTGTTGCTTATAACGACTGGCAGTGTAGCATCTATCAAAGCTCCTCTCATTGTCGCAGAGCTTCTTCAAGTCTGTTTCCCGTCCTGGAATCCTGCTGCTGCTCATTTCATGTGCAAATGTAGTACCAGAATGTCAAAGTAGAGGTGGTTGCGACGAAGGAGTCGCTTGCGTTTTACGACCCTGCAGACGTCGCCAAGGCAAGCGCTCGCGTGTGGACCGATGAGGACGAGTGGTCGGTGAATACGCGCGCATTCTACTAGATCTAGAGGAGTTGACTATCTCAAACGTCCGGCAGGGGTCATACAAGATTGGAGATCCGATCCTGCATATCGAGTTGAGGAGGTGGGCTGACATTGTTCTGGTCGCTCCCTGCTCGGCAAATACGCTGTCAAAGATTGCACACGGACTCTGCGACAACCTCGCAGTATGTTTTCCAGCGCATTCATATTGCATTCAAGGATAAACTTATTTCTTAGACCTCTCTCCTTCGTGCACTCGCGCCTACGACGCCGACTTACATATTCCCAGCGATGAATACGCTCATGTATGAGCATCCGCTCACGGCAGAACATTTACGCGTCATACGGGACATCATACGTTACCAAGTCGTTGGGCCGATTGGAAAGAATCTCGCATGCGGGGATGCTGGTATGTAGCTCTCACTTCTACATCCTGCTGTTGCAGATAACTCGACCCTTTCTCTAAGGACTCGGTGCCATGACAGAATGGCGCGATATCGTAAAGATAGTGGTGGATCAAATGAAACTCATTCACAAAGATAACAAATCATAAGCTGTATGGGTATTCGATGTCTAATATTGGTCTAATCTATAAGTGTTTCTTCTACGCGAACACTTGTATGTGCGCTTGTCCACGAATACTTTGGAGCCTCTGCAAAATGCTTAGCATCTAACGAAGCATAAGCACAAACTTGGACACTTACTGGGGAATTGACAAACCATGCAGTTTGCCACTTCTGCTTTGGGAGCTGCAGACTATATTCTTCATTGTGATTCCCCTCTCTCTGCAAACATCCACAAAATTGAGCAACGCGAGCAAGCGACGGTGACGGGAGAGCTTCGATCATATGGCATTGACCGCCAAACATGTATGTAATTCGCTCATTACTGAACTTGTTGAGAAATGTAGTGATCCGGTGGTCACTTCCCGGCAGTCATTCATGGCCATCGTCGTACAGAAACACTGCACTCTGAAGTCTCGCATACTCTACAGCGGACGTTGGGGAGCTTCGACTGGTGATATGATTTCGTCGTCTCCACATATCGCCGTAATCCAGACTTGGATGTTGGTAGTGGACGCAGTCTTGTGGCGCTTGTGTTGTTTCCTGGGATTGTTTTATTGATGCGATGCGCGGATTGATCATACCCTATCGTACCTCAGCAAAGATCTGGTCAATCTATCTATCAGGCGGTTAGCGGGTGTATGACGATATCATCCACTACGTGTCGGATGGGCGCCGAAGCAGAATGATAACTCCGAGTCTTGGCAAGTATGGACAGTGAACATCAAACGATCAAATGGGCGATCACCGCAAGCTTCCTTGATTGATTCCCAAGGCCATGAGCGTCTCACAGTCTGGTATGCATTCAACAAAAAACCACATACGTGGCTGCAAGTCACAAGAGCGCCGGTGCTTCGGTATTGATCTCAACAGCTCGAGCACTTCCTGTGGGAAGTGCAACCGGCCGCAAAGCTTCAAACACCTATAAGTGCAGTGGAAATTTAATTACATGTCTTCTAAAGCCTACCACTGCCCGGACGAATGGTAGGAAATTTGACATACCCACCTTATCTCTGGATCTTATAGGTCAAGACGAGCCGTTATTGTACGGCCCCGGCGAGCCAGCTGTGAGATATGACGCATCCTAAATTTCTCTGACTCGCAATTCGGCTTGTTGAAGTTGTGTCCGAATTTGGCTGGTCCTGCAGCCTGAACCTAGCATGTGTTAAGTGTGTCGTTAATTGCTACACAGTTGATTCTTGCCCAAGTACTACTATACACTTTCCCCTCGTATGTCACAAAATGCCTTCGATGCTATTGACTGTAGCTCAAAGTCATTTTGTGACATACGGGGGATAAAATATCAAACATGTAAGAGGATGGGCGGGAATGTTCAGTGCTGTTGCGCAGATCGCCTGTATACAAACAGCAGGTGCTGTTTGCAGTGCAATGCAATGCTCCAAACAAATGAATAACGACAAGACCGGTACCGAATGAAGTGATGAAGCATCAACATACGAGAACGTAAATAACGTGAGGAATCGATTGGAAAAGGAACAATAAAAAGACAAAGGTCCCAAGAAAGTAAGTCAAACCCACATTTAGTCAACATGCTCGCGCGAAGAATCACGGTGAAGGTGTCTACGGGGGAAACATATTTTGGCGAGGAACCTGTTGCAGGTGCCTTTGATACTCGAACGTGAATCTGAGTCGTGATCGGTGTGGTAGGTAGGGACCAACTGCGATTGGGATACGTGTGGTGACGGACCTCCAGTGACTTGCACACGTTGAGCACCGTGTCCAGATGTGCCGTGCGATGTACATGCTTGTACAGAAACAGGTTGCAATGATGCACCTGCCTGTGCAGAACCACCTTGGGAACATGGACCCGTCTGTACCGAATTAATCGGATGTGCTGCAGTGGCAGGAGCGCTCGTCACTGCAAGCGACTTTGCCTTGCGTTTTCCCTGTCAGCGCGACATGTCCCTGTTGTTTTCGTCCCTAGTGAGAACATGTATGTGAAGGAGATGAAACCGAAGCTTACTTGAGACCCACGAATCTCAACAACCTTGGGAGGGGGGTCGCATTTCTTCGCTGGAGCCTGTTCGGCAGAATCAGAATCCTTCCCTCGAACGTGTAGCGGTTTCAAGAGTGTGCGGGTTTCTTTTCTGTCGAGCTCGGATGGGAGGGTCTGCCCTCCAGCAAGAGTTTCTTCCCGTTGCTTGCCTTTTTCCTTTTCCCTACTGCGGGCGCCGAGCGGAGCATTTGCCGAACACTGACAGCCCATCATGTTGGGCTGATAGGGTCCCAGAGCTGAAATAGAACTTACGTCGGGCAGGTCAATATCTTCTTCTCCTGCTCGGCCGTTCCCTTCTGGCGTCGGTTCGTTGGGTGTGGTAGTTGCGTGCTGTAGGGGCGACTTTGAGTGAGCACGACGTGCAAAGAACATACGGCGTTCTCGTAATGGAATGGACTCGTTTGCTGGTGGGCGATGTCGAGAGATGGTTTTCCAAAAGTGTCGAGTTGGGTTTGAGTGGGGAGGAGCTGACATGGAAGGCTGAGAATCGGACTAATTATCGTCAGTACTGTGGAGCCCCTTGAATGACAACACAAGTTTTACCTGCTGGAAAGAGTTGTCGTGTGGACCATCGTACCCCTCCTCGATGATGACATCACCCGCTGTAGCATCAGCCTGAGACAGTGCTGTGAGTAAGGTAAGGCATGTAGGTCAGTGTGAGAATACTGACTTCGAGGCAAGATGATGATGAGGACTCGGGTCGGGTTTCTGTCCCTTGTTTGTGACCTCGTTGAGGTATGGGTGCTGGAAGCTGAGGAGGTACTAGTATGTCTTTGACCGTCCATAGAGTGAGTTTCCTGTCATCTCCGCCATACGCTATGTATCTTCCGTCTCTAGAGAATGACACGCAGTGAAGGACTTGATCCTGGCCAAACGACTGGCTGAGTGGCTGAAGGGACTCTGTATCCCATAGTTTTGCAACACCTTGTACGCCCACGCACGCCAGTACAGTATTGTTTTTGGGTGAAAGTGCGACGGAATACAGGTTATGGCCGTGCTTGAAGCGGTAGCGTATTAGGAGTGTACCCCTGTTGCCGTCGAAGACACGTGCGAATTTGTCGGAGGCGGAGTAGAACTTGCTGCTGTCCCTCGACCACACCACCGACGTTACAACGTTCCCCAAGTTGCTGATAGGACCGATGACTAGCTTGCCCGTCTTGCTATCCCATACGCAAATCGTCTGGTCGCCCCCGCCTGATGCAATTCTATCATCCGAAGGTGAATATGCAAGTGCACGCACGCAGCCCTGCTTCGTCTCAATCGGGCCCACTTTGACTTTGCCGCTTTCTGTTTCTCGGATGAGGATTGTTCCATCTTCGGACCCGATAGCAATATGACTGCCACTGGGAGACCACGAAAGCGACCACACTCCCCTGCCGTCCGAATTACCCGTCCAAACGCCCTCCATCATCTCCCCGTTCGTCTTCCACCTCTGAACGCTCCCGTCCCACCTCCCACATGCAATAGTCTTGCCGTCCGGTGACAGCGCCAGTGCATATATGCTTCCGCCCTTGCCTTTCCATGGTGTTCCGACAAGACGTCCTGTATTGCAGTTCCACTTGCGCATCGTGCCGTCCTCAGCACCACTCACGATGTGGACATTATCGTGCAAGAAGACGAAACTCCATATAGCCTTCTCGTGCCCCTCAAATTTGTGCTTCGGTGTTGGTCCTTTGGCTTGCGCTGGGGTTAAGGATTCCTGGCGGGTCGGCTTTGATTCAGACGCCATAACTCATTACGAGAATGTGGTTGGCCTATCAATCTGGTTCTGATGCGGTTCGTGATTAATTACGCGGGTGAACAGTTGACCAGCACTCACTGGTTGGTCTGTTGGTTTCTCGTTTGGGAGACAAGCTGGCAAAGTGGGCGGCTTTTGTATGTCTCGCAAGCATGGATTCCACGAGGCGGAGCTATAGCTCATCATCACATGGCCATGCAGCATTTCGTGTTTGCAAACAGCGATGTCCACTATCCCCTTCATCCAATTCGATCATCTTGGCTTGGCGAATCGTACTTCAGTGCAGATGCTCAAGGTAGACACGGCGGCCTTCAATTGTCAGCATAACTTCTCGTGCCTATTCGTGGTTTGCTTCAGAGCCCATGGTACTGTTCATATCCGGTTACTGTCACTGGATCCCGCTCTCGTTTAAAGCTATGACCCCACCAGTTCGTAGCTAGGAAGGTGTGGGATTGTGCAGGTGGCACGCAACATCGGATTCGCTAACTATTGCCCATGAGTTGCCCATGAGGCTTTACTTTCGATCCCGAGCCTTGGAAGTTCATTCCAAGGAGTTCACAGAAGATGTAGCAGACTTTAATACTATTTCCCTCACTATACAGATCAATGAATACATCTGTTCGCAGTACAAATGGAGACTATCGTGCAAAATATCAAAGTATTTAACAGAAGCAATCATAGTGACCTCAGACTCAAGTGGCAGAAAGGTACCTCGCAAGCTGCATGCCTATACTGACTGGCATGCGAAAGATCTGTGTCTCTCGAATAATGATTCGCACGTACGTCACTGTACTGTCAGGCAAGGGCTCATGACGTTCAAGTTCAATGTAAGATTGAAGAGATGAAACCAATTCCATACGAAGACTAGGAAGACGGGACAGCACTGCCTCAAGATGCTCTTGCCCAAACTTCTTTCCGGCCATTAATTTTAATTCAATGTCGTCTTGACTCCGATTGTGGGCAAATTAGAACTGGTATAGCCTGCTTCTGATCGAGCTCAGCAATAAATTTCCTGCGACAAAATCGACGGCGTCCATCATGTCCGCAAGCACATCATATCCAGAGCGGTGATTCATGGAAAGCACAAATGAATTTCTAACTTCCTCCGTGCGAAGATGGGGAGATACACGTGGATATGTGTACCAAACACGCACAGCGTAAAACGGAGCTCAAATGAGTTATTAGGGGGCAAATATGAGATGAGCTGTCAATGTGGCTGTTGGGGATGTTTGCCACAGGTACACGACCATAGTGTTACACGCAGTAAAGTAACTGCATATCGTGACACGCATGAGGCCCACACCAAAACCAATGATCTTCCGCTCTTCAACGATCCAAATCCTGAGAAAATTTGGATTCGTGTCAGCATCGTCGTCATAGAATTTACGGGAGGCACAAACCGGCATCTTTTTATGAAAGGTTCATCCAGTTTATTTGGAAACCGCGAGCAGTACAAGCACCCTGCAGGTCGTTCGCATACTGGTTGGACGCTGCGACCAGCTCCCAGGACCCATAAAAACTTGGATAGTGATACACGTCTAGCGAGTGTAGGGACGGTTGCTAATTTGATTGTAGTATGTTCAACACCCTAATTATGGACATCCCTGAGAAGATGAATGCGAGTGTTTCCAATGATGATGCCAGATGAAACAAAACTTCCAAATCGATACATAAGTCGGTGCGAAGTGTTCGCAGACCCGAAAACATAGATAGTTCGTCGAATGTGTCATCAATCACAAGGTTTTTGAGGTAAAGGTTCTTCAGATAACCTCCAATGACCTCGGACGAGTAACCCAGGCTGCTACCTCACCCACCTCCAGGGAGTCGATGCTCTGGCAAGTGGATGCAAGCAGCTATTTGCACTGACGACGGGATAACATTGTATGAGATATGGAGAGTCGAAAGCGAGAAAGTAGGCGGAAAATAGTGGTCCAGCTAATCGCCATCCATGTGACAGTTGCCCCACAGCAGTTCCAAGGACTCGAGATTGTACAGACGACGTAGAAGAGGTGCAAGGAGATGGATGTCTTGCCCATGTACTTTCAACTTCTTCAAATACGGGTATTCTGGAAGGGATGTGTCGCTGGCGAAGTCCAGGGGGTTGTGATCTCCTGCAAGGTACCTAAGTTCCCTGCAGCTGAGAAGAATATTCGCCATCTCTCTCCAGGTCTTTCTATCCTCGGATCGTTTCCATTGTGGTTCCAAGACCAGTGCCAGAATCTCTGCTGGTAGAAATGGCGAAATAGAGGTTGCGAGATTCTGACTGGCTTCGACGAGGGGAGAATTATGGTTATTCTCTCTGGCCATCTCAGCTTGTTCCTTCATTCGACAACAAAGTTCGCACAAGATAATGGAAGGTGAGTGGCTGTGGCTGTGCGCTCTCTTTGGCAAATCCCTTGGATCCAAACAACCGCTTTGTGCGGTGCATGAGAAGGTTTAAACACTACAAGTGCAGTGGCAAAACTTATTCACACATCTATCTTCTGAAGTCTAACACCCGGACGAATGGTAGGAAATTTGTCATACCCAGCACCTTAATTCAAGCACTCTATCTTACAAGTCAAGACGAGTCATTTTACAGCTGAATTCTCGCCCAAGCACTGTACATCCCCCTGCATGTCTTTGACTTCGGTTCGAAGGTATTTTGTGATGTAAGGGGGACATCTAAGATGATGGGCGGGAATGTTCACAGTTTTGTTGCGCAAAGCACTTAGCCGCCGATATGGTTCTTCTGTCACCGTGCTGCTTCCAGTCCAGCTGACCGCGGTAGGCGTGTGATGCTCCAAACAAATGAAAAACCTGAGTATCGATGACACCGGTCCCGAATGAAGTGACGAGGCTGAACACACGAGAATGTAAAGAACGTGAGGAATCAATTGTCAAAGGAACGATAAAAAGACAATGGTCACAAGAAAAGACGGAGAAAGCAGGTCGGGCCCACATTCAGTCGACGTGCTCATTCATTAAAGTGTCCACAGGTGAAACATATCTTGTCGAGGAAACTGTTGCAGGTGCCCTCGATACGCGAGCATGAATCTGAGTCGTGATTGGCGTGGTAGGGTAGGTAGTGGCAAACTGCGATGGGGATATGTATGGTGATGGACCTCCAGTGACTTGCACATATTGAGCACCGTGTCCAGACATGTCTTGCAATGATGGACCTGCTTGTGCGGACACCAATTTCAAGGATGCACCCGCCTGTGCAGAACCACCTTGGGAAGATGTACCCGCCTGTGCCGAACTACTCAGGTGTGCTGCAGTGGCAGGAGCACTCGTCACTGCCATTGACTTTCCCTTGCGTTTCCGTTTCAGCGCGCCATATGCCTGTTGTTTCCGTCTCCAGTAAGAATAAGTGAATAAGATGAAACCGAAGCTTACCTGGCATGAGCGCACGAATACACCTCAACAACCTTGGGAGGGGGATCGCATTTCTTCGCTGGAGCCTGTTTGGCGGACGTGGAATCCTTCCCTCGAGTACGTAGCCATTTCCACAGAGTTTGCTAATTTCTAGCTCGGCGGGGGGCTGTGATCATCGGGCGGGGGTGTCTGCCCTTCAGCAAGATAATGAACTTTCTGCCTGCCTTTCTCCTCGTTCTTGTTGCGGGCGCCGGGCGGAGCATACGCGGAACACTGGCAGTCCATCACGTTGAGATGATTGCGTCCGAGAGCTGAAACAAGGACTTACCTCGGGTAAATCAACGTCGTTTTCCTCGTTTCTCCTGTTCGGCGCTTTCCTTCTAGCATTGATGAGTTGATTGTGGTGGTTGCGTGCTGCGTGGGTGAGTGAGTGCGCATGATGTGCGAAGATCTTGCAGCGTTCTCGCAATGGAATGGAGTCGTTGACTGGAGGGCGATATCGAGATATGGTGTTCCAGAAGCGCTGCGTATGAGTGGGAAGATGACGCGGAAGGAAGAGATGTCTGGGAAGAGTAATTGTAGTCAGTATTAGGTCTTTTGCCAACATGACAAACACAAGTTTTACTTGAAAAAAGTTGTCGTATGGCTTTATATTACCCCTGATAGCTTTGCAGCATTAGTCTGTGACAGTTGTTGTGAGCAAGACAAGACAAGCAGTCGAGTTGTGAGTACTGACGTCGAGGCAAGACGATGATGGGGACTTGGATCGAGTTTCCTGCTGTGTAGCTTGTCCGCAATCTTGTTGGAGCATGGGTGCTGCAAGCTCAGGAACTATGTATTCGACCGTCCAGAGAATGAGTTTCCCGTTTTGTCCGCCATATGCTAGGTATCTCCCGTACGGAGAGAATGACACACCCAGAAGGTACTCACTACCCCCACCGAATGGCTGTGGCCGACGGGACTTTGTATCCCATATATAGCTGTATGATACCTTGGTAGCTCATGCACGCCAGGATATTGTGTTTGGGTGAAAGTGCGACGGACCTCAGGTAAGTGTGGTGATCGAAGCGATAGAGTAGTGTACCTGTGTCGAAAACACGTAAGAATCTGTCGGAGGTAGAATAGACTTTAGCGCTGTCCGACGACCACACCACCAACGACAATAGGGCCTCTAGCTGGTTTCGGATGGGGACAACGACAAGCTTGCCTGTCTTGCTGTCCCATATGCAAATCGTCCAATCCCCGCCGCCTGATGCAATTCTGTCACCCGAAGGTGAATATGCAAGAGCAAGCACCCAAACGTCCGGCTTTGTCTTGATTGGGCCTACTGTAAGTTGTCAAGACTGTCGTCCCTTAACCGTTACGCCAAAAGGCAGTGATAATGAAAGCTTACGCTTTCATTATCGCAGACAAGTATTTATGCTGAATATGGGAACTCAGGTAAGCCAACAGGCTTACACCGGTACCTTGACTTTTCCGTTTTCTACTTTTCGAATCACAATCATTCCATCGCTGGAGCTGATGGCAATGTGAGTTCCACTTGGAGACCACGAAAGCGACCTCACTCCCAGGCAACGACCGGACCTCCAAGCACCTCCCTTCATCTTCCCATCCGCGTTCCACCGCTGAACACTCCCGTCATCCCTCCCGCATACAATCGTCTAGCCATCCGGTGACAGCGCCAGTGCATATATGCTTCCACCCTTGCCTTTACATGGTGCTCCAACAAGACGTCCTGTGTCGCAGTTCCACTTGCACATTGTGCCGTCCCTCGAATTTATGCTTCGGTGTTGGTCTTTTGGATTGCGCTGGGGTTAAAGCTTCCTGGTCGGTCGGATTTGCAGGGTATTCGCAAGCCATACCTCGTTACCTCTGAGGTGGTTCGGGACCAATCATGGGGGTGAACAGTCGACTAGGTTACTAGCACTCACAGGTTGGTCTGCTGATCTCTCGCTTGGGGACAAGCTGGCAAGATAGGCCAGTTTTGTACGTCTCGCGAGCATAGATCTCATGAGGCGGTGCTATAGCTCAATTCGCAGGTTCACATGGTCATACCGTGGCATTTCGGCTGGACCGTCTGGTATTCGTAAACCACGATGCCGACCATACTCAATATTCCGATCATTCTAGCATGGCGAACCACGTTTCAGCATATCATCAAGGCGGACATGGAGACCTTCGACTGTCAACATAACTTCTCGCGCCTATTCGTAGTTTGCTTCGGCAGTCAGTCAAGTGTGAGTAGGTACTGACGTTGAGGCAAGACGACGATGGGAACAGAGTTCCTGTATTGGAGCGAGCTACAGCGAGAATGATGGCTGTTTGAACGAGTGCCACGGCTGTACGTAGGTACTTGCAGCATTCACTGATGAAAACCAGCCTCCGACGGCAATATCGTGCCTGCTATGTAATGTAAATCATTACTAAGGTATATATTCTCTGCTGCACATATACTAGCCAGCTGACTTAAGCTTATCGCATGCAGACCTATCTTCAGATGGGCCTAACACTACCGTGAGGGCGAATTGCCACGGCGCGACCATAACTCCGCGGAAGGCTGCGTACCTGCTACCTTGCCGGCCAGATGTATCACCTTCGAGCTTCAGTGGGCTCCCACCTAATATTTTCATTGTACGGCTTCTTCTTCTTTCTTGCAGACTGACTAGTTGGTTCACTCAGGTGCAAGTAAAGCACGCGATACTTTCTTGAGACACATGTTTCGGCTTCTATATAATATAAATGGTCAGTCCGGAGTTCTGATTATAAATGATGCCTGCCGCAGTCAACAACCCTATTCCTAGTGTAAAGCCGGTGAACTTCGTACTCGTGCCGCAACCTCAGAAGTGGCTATAAATCTCCCAATAGATCCCATGCTGAATCCATCGCAAGAATGAAGATATCTACTATCACTATACCTGGCTCTCCATTAAGCCTCTTCGCAACCGTGCGTTCGGTTGGCCCATTCAATGTCGCTTGTTCATTTGCAGCACTGTGGGCATTTGTCAAAGTTCTAAAGACACTCCGCTGGCGATTGAAGACGACTCAACTGCGGGGTCCACCTCGTTCCAGCTTGGTATATGGCGTTTCGAACGACCTCGTCGCATCTAAAGACAGCGCTGCAATGTATGAACATTGGGCGAAGGAATATGGGGTAGTATATATGATTCCAAGCGTCCTTGGACAGACTATAATCGTACTATGTGACCCAAAAGCTATAGCACATTTTTATGCCCGAGAGACATGGACCTATGCGCAGACACCCCTTGTGTTGAAATTTATAGAGGCCTCGGTATGATCATGTCCTCTTCTGATCTCGTCTGTCTGATATTTCTCGTCAGATCGGCAGGGGGCTATTATGGGCTCATGGAGAAAGTCACAGAAGGTGGTGTTCAAATTTTGTCCTTGCGCCAGAAACTGATCGACTACCTGCGAATTAGGCAGCGGAAGGCCCTTACGCCAGCTTTCAGTAATGCGTCTATTCGGAGACTTACATCAGTGTTTTATGATTCAGCATACAAGGTAAGCATTCGGAATCTCAGAAATGCGATATCTCTAATGTCGATACTGTACAGGTCAAGGGCGCATGGGACACCACTCTAGAATCGAGCAAGGATGGGAATGCGGTCATCGAAGTTCAAAACTGGTGCGCAGCTTTTCCTAGCCTGAAAATGTCGCATCCTTAATCGAAACGACTTTAAGGATGAATCATATCTCGTGCGCGATGTATTTTTTTTGCCTTTCAAGCTTCGAAAATGACGCTATATCAGTTTAGATACAATCGGAATTGCTGGTTTCTCCCATGATTTTGGCTCGCTGGACGGAAAACACGCTAGTGTAACCGAAGCGTTCGATACTTTCGGAAAAGACGGAAAAGCCTCAGCGGTGAACGAGGCTTTCATTTTACTGGCGCGAGCATTTCCTATTATTGTCAACATCCCTTCTAAGCGAAAGAATATGAACAAGAAACTTGGCGCAACCACGGGGGAAATATCCAAACAGTTGTTGCTTCGCAGCCGCCGGGAGAAGGACGCGAACGTGAAAGAGACAGAAGAGGAAAAGTCCATTATTGGACTGTTGAGTACGTTCTTTGAGACGTCTATCGTATTCCCTTGATTTACGCCGAGACCACAGTCAAAGCCGGAGATGAGGATGCTGAGCTTCATCTCTCCGAGGAGGAAATAGTGGCTCAGGTCCGTGGAGACTATTACACTGACAGTTTTCAAGCTGACATCCTGCAGATGAGGGTCTTACTTCTTGCGGGTTATGAGACGACATCCAGTGAGTTGTGTTCTTTTCCGCTGCTATCATATTGTTGACTTTTGGTTGGCAGTCAGTCTTACGGTAAGTCTACTATTGGGTGTCTGTGCATACTATTTATGGGATAATCAGTGGGCACTGATCGAGCTATCGCAACACCCCGATATCCAAACCAGACTTAGAGAGGAACTACTTGCGTTTGGTGCTGATCCGACATATGACCAATTAAAAGCCAACCTCCCTTACTTGGATGCGGTTGTCCATGAAGTTCTACGACTCCATCCTCCGATATCCGAGTTCCTTCGACTTGTGAGTGCGCGTGCCTAAATGTGAATGGACGCCTGACAGTAGTCCTACAGGCAGTCGCAGATGACGTCATTCCCTTGAGCGAACCTGTGCACACAGCGTCCGGGGAAATGACCGACAGTATATGTGTAGCGAAGGGGACATTGATCACGATCCCAGCCGGGGCAATCAATCGCTCCTTCGCGATCTGGGGACCTGACGCAAAGGAATTCAAGCCTGACCGTTGGCTAGCTGAAGGGGGCATCAGTGGGAAGGCCAAGGAAGTCCAAGGTCATAGGCATTTGCTGACATTTGTCGACGGCCCGAGGACGTGTCTTGGAAAAGATTTTGCAGTTACGGAATTCAAGGTAATTTCAACGAATCGGCTAATTTCAGCTTTATTCACCACGATATAGGCGGTTCTATCGGTTCTGGTGAATAACTTCGTGTTTGAGATGCGGGATGGATCAGATACTCAGGTCGAGATTACGAGGGGGCTTTTACCTCGTCCGCGGGTTGTTGGAGAGGATGGCACCGGAGTACCTTTGCGCGTTCGTCGGTATGAATGATTGGTTGCGGTGCACCGGTTTACATATTGTTTTACTCACTTATCCGCGGCTGGAACTCTTGGATTGTATTCAGATTGGTATGTGTAGCTTGACTCGTGAACCTCATTGGCTCTATACAATGAAAAGGTGGGGCCTGTTCCACAGTGCACCATGGGATTGGCGTCGTTTAGTGTTCTTGAACGGACTGTTCATTCTTTGGGGATGCAAGCCCGCCTCGCCTAGAGGTTCTACCTCGATCGATTTTGGCCCCGATCAATTAAGCTGGGGGTGAAAGGCAGAATCACTCAATTGAGCCCAACACAATCACGTCTACAGGAAATGGTAGCACTAGGGAACGCATATGAGACTCGATGGTGTCAGCCACATCGCTGAACCGTCATTTACACCTGATCCCAAAGGCTTCGAACTGAGTGTACTGGAAAGGCAAATATGATGACCGGGATCATCAGGAAAACCACCCTCCCATAGTTTAGATGTAATTAGCATAATTACTGATAATTCCGTGTACTATGACAATTTAGCAGATCATAAGAACTCTTTTACTGCCCGTAGTGTGGGGGGCAGAAATGTTTGAGGGTGACTTCTGTTGGAGTCCGAGACGTCCGAGTCGGCCGACACAGGAGAAAGGTGAAGTACGAGCGTAACCAAAAGGAGAACGAGTCAGCGACGCAGTGACGTCGGCTGGTACTCGTCCATATCGTTTTATCCCACCGTCTACACTACGATTATTTTCGTCTCGAGGCTAACACAGTATAAAACGTACCATAGATTCGTACGAACATCTCAGTTCTTTCTAGAGACTGAGATGTAAGCCCCCCGTTTATATTCCTTACTATACATTGTCCTAACGAGCATGTAGCACGTTCTATTTACTAGGTACATGACTCGTTCAATAAGAGTTCTTTCTAGAGACTGAGATCACGTTCTATTTACTAGCATTCCGCTCCCTCCCGCTCGTTACGAATCATTGGAACTTCTGCCGAAAGAATGGCAAATGGCAGAATGGCAGAAATCGGCATAGGTGTTCAATGGTGGTTCCTATTGCTGCTCCTGAAGTTGTCTTATATAGTATATAATTCATGCTAGCTCATAAAACTAGAAAACCCTTGTGTATCATGCGTCTTTAATCAAATTTAATTTAATTGTTTTCGTGTATATAAGTTGGAACTAAGGACCAGCTAACTCACATAAGTAGGCAACTGCATGGGTAAACCCCCGGGTACCAGAGGTCATACCCACACCTGTACCTGGCCAAAACCCATACCTTTGTGGCGGGTATGGGTTTTTCTGTGGGTAGAACACAAAGGTACCCCCGGGTACTACCCATCAAGGGTATACCTGCGGGTTATATATAAAAATGGTTTACTAGCAGCGACTATGAGTCGATGACAGTCAGTGACAGTATCAAATATTACTATGAGACTACTACGGGATACTATAGCTCAATAAGATCCCACCCATCTGTGATCGTGAGAGGCAAGTGGACACGGGACGGGACGATCTAGAAGATAATATATATATCTCAGTCTCTGAAGGAGCTTGTTGTACAAGGTAAGTACCTAGAAGATAATATATATCTATGTTTTCGTTAGCTGTGTAAAGTAAGGAAAAATAAGTAGGCTTACATCTCAGTCTCTGAAGGAGCTGAGATGTTTGTACGAATGTACGTGAGTCTTTATACTACATCCTGCGTAGAGATGAAAATTGTACGTATCATGGCAAATGCTATGCTGCAATATGGACGAGCAGGAGCCGACGTCAAAGTGTCGCTCGCTCAAACCTTTTACGGTTATGCTCGTATCCTACTCCTTGGCTGTTGTTCCTTGCTTGGACGTTTTGGACTCTAACACTCCCCCTCGAGCGCAACTGAGGGACATCATTCCTCTCAACTTCTGCAGGCAAGGATGGGGTAGTGCTTTCGTGAAAGCATTGGCAATGTTGTCATCCATGGGACAGTAACAAAGCTCGAAGGTGCCATTCTTCATGTGCGAGCATACAAAATGAAAGCATATATTGATATGCTTCGTACGTGCATGGAACTTTGCATTAGATGTGAGTGCGATGGCGGCCTGATTGTCGCAGTGAATGAGGGTAGGTAATTGGACTGGTTCGTACAGTTCGTCGATGAGAAGCTGTAGGTATAACAGTTCGCAGGCGACCGTGGTTAACGCAATGTATTCTGCCTCTGCTGTAGAAAGGGCTAGGATGGGCTGCTTCCGCGCACTCCAGGCTACTGGGCCTCCATTTAATAACACCATGTACCCAGACATTGAGTGACGATGGGGCTGGGATGCCCAGTCAGCGTCCACGTATGCCTGGAGACAATATTCCAGTCCTCCCAACGTTATCCCATGTTCTGCCGTACCTTTTAGGTAGCGGAAGACTCGCTTCGTAGCCTCCCAGTGAGCACGCCTGGGGTTACACATAAACTGCAAGAGCGTTGCTACTGAGAACACAATGTCTGGCCTGGTGCTCGTCGCAGCATACATCAAGGATCCAATTGCCCTTTGGTACGGTACTTCCTGCATGCTCTGGACCTTGGTATGAGTTGACAGGGATTGCTCTGCGGATAGTACGGTGGTAGTTTCCATGGGCGTCGTTGCACTCTTGGCTGCCATTAGGTTAAAATGCTCGAGGATAGTCTGAACGTAGGCGCTCTGGGATAGAGTGACGGTGCGTGCTGAACGGTCTCGCTGAACCTTGAGTCCTAGGAGCCACGTAAGCTCCCCAAGATCCGAAATTTCGAAGTGCCGTTTGAGTTGAGACTTGAACTCGGCGATGTGCCATGCGTGCCTTGAGGTGAGTGCCATATCGTCAACGGACACTGTCACAACCGTGTGCTCATCCTGCGAACGTTTGTAGTACACGGCTTGGTCAATCTGTGAATGGGTAAATCCCATTTCAAGAAACGCCTTAGCTAGTTCCTCCGACCACTCGAATCCTGCCTGCTTGAGCCCATAGAGGCTCCTCAACAACTTGAGGACCTTTCCTTCGTCTCTGGCCTTCAGGTACCCTGGGGGTGCACGCATATAGATTTCCTCTTTGACTTCGGCGTAAAGGTAAGCGCTTTTGATGTCTACCTGGTGAATCTCCCAGTCACGCTGAGCCGCTTGTGCTAGGACCATTTGAATAGTCGACATGTTGGAGGTGGGTGCAAACGTGTCATAGTAGTCGATGCCGTATTGCTGGCGTTGACCGTTCGCCACGAGTCTGGCACACAGCCTGAGCTTCTCTCCATTAGGGCCGCGTTTGATGGCTAGGACATAGTGACAAGGAATGATGTTAGCCTTTGGGGGTGCATTAACAACTTCCCATGTGTTCAACCTTTCGAGCTGACTAATCTCATAGTCGACTGCTTCCTTCCACTCTTCACCATCAGGTCCGTTCAATGCTTGCTGCAACGTTGGCTCTGGCTCTACTGCTGGCAACGCTTGGGCCAATACTTCTTCGTCAGCGTAGTCTGACTCTGCTGGGTCGAATGCATGTTCTGCTATGGCAGCACGCTCCCCCTGCTGTAGGGAGGCATAGAATCCTGGCGGAGGTCTGGTTTGAGTTTTGCGGGTGATAGGCGGTGTTACCTGTGAGGTTGGTAGTGGGATAGGCGGTGTTACCTGTGAGGATGAGGGTATGTTCTGGGCGGATTGCGATGCTGATGCTGACACTCCGGCAGTAGTGGTGGACTCCCCCTCGTCCTGAACATCACCCACATCGACTGTGCCCGGCATGGAACTAATGTTTCATTCTACAGATACCTTGCGTTTTGCCGGCCAGTAGATGCGATATCCCTTGCTCTGGCTGTCGACGCCCATGAATACAGCTTCCTCTGCCCTTGCCTCGAGCTTGCCTGCGTCCTGGAGGTGCACGTACACCTTGGCTCCAAATTCATGGGCCTGCGCAAGATTTGCCTTGGCGTTATGGACCAGATTGTACGGTGTGTGGCCAGGGATGGCCCTCGAAGGTAAGCGGTTCTTGAGCCACATGGCGTAGTTGATAGCCTCGGCCCATAGGAACTTGGGCATGTCCCGCGCTAGTAGCATCGCCCTTGCAAGCTTGGTGAGAGTGCAATTGAGCCTCTCGGCGACGCCATTCTGCTGCGGCGAGTCATGAATGGTGAGTTGCCGTTCTATCCCCTGGTCCTTGAGATACTTATTGAACTCTGCACTTAGGTACTCGCCGCCGCAGTTGGACCTGACCTTCTGCAGCTGGGCACCTGGGTTCTGGCGGGCAAGCCACGTCTTGTATTGCTTGAAGGCAGTAAGTGCATCGCTCTTCTGCTTGAGGAACTCAATCTTCGTCTCGCGGCTGAAGTCATCCATGAAACTGATATAGTAACTGCATCCCCCTAGGCTCTCTGTCCTCGCCGGCCCCCACAAATCTGTATGCACAAGCTCGGTGTACTTGGTTGCGTGGGATTTTGTCTCTGCGGGAAATGGCTCCCGGGTAGCTTTTGCTTTGACGCACACATCACAAAACTCGGGCTGCGAGGTGGAGTCTAGCTCGACGCCTTCGACGAGTCCCTTGTTGACAGCATTAAGTACCGCAGACTGCGATACGTGGCTGAGTACCCGATGGAGTTCACAAACGGTGAGCTTGGTCTTTGCAATGTTTGCGTGATGCTTCTGTTGAGTGCCAATGGTATACAGGCCTTCAATTTGTGGTATCTCTGTGATGAGTGTGCGCTTGGGCCCCGGCGAGTATATTTTGCACATCTTGCCTTCAAAATGGACCGCTAACCCTGCAGCAGTAATCCTATTCGTGGAGACGAGCATAAACACCATCTTCAGCGCATAGAGGGCGTTCTTCAACGTAACGGTAGTCCATTTGTCCCCCAGGGGTAACTTGAGGCTTACGTCACCATGACCGATGGCACTAATGCTCAATCTGTCGGTGGTATGAACGTCCTGGGGTTCAATGGTGACAAAGTTCTGGAACTTGCTGCAATCCGGGCAGAAGTGCGAGGTCGTGCCAGAGTCCATAATGGTCCCTTGACGATCCAAAGGTACATTGAGGCCTTTTGCTACACCCGCTAGGTCTGACGTCGCTGCAAAGGCGTAGTTGTCTTTCGTCTCTTGCTCCACAGCAGCATTTGCCGTTTGTTTCCACGGGTGAGATCCTCTGCGTTGCTTTTGGCTAGGTCCTTGGCCTTCTTTCCCGCCACCTGGCCTCCAGCAGTTGGTCTTGTAATGACCCTTCTGGTCGCAGTTGAAACAGGTAATATCCTGGTTCTTCTCATTCGTACCGTTCGACATTCGTGACATTTGGCCCGCTTTGGCAGATAGGGCGGCATTGCTGCCCTTCTTGCTCGTATGACGATCAGCGGTGAGTTGCCGATGTTCGTATTCCTCCAAGATGACACTAATCAACTCGTTAGGGGTAAGGGGTTTCTGCGTTATCTTGGCAGCAGCGTTGATCGAGGATAGGAGGGGACAGTAAGATTCAGGCAATGAGCCCAAAACAATGGCGTAGAAGTTGTGGTCATCGATGGCCGTGCCCATACCAGCCAATAGCTCTCGGAGCCTCAGGAGCTCTCCAAAATGAGCCTTTACATCACCTGCTTCCTTGCAACGCATCTCTTGGAGTCTACGCCAAAGGTCGATCTGCACCAACTCTGTCTTTCCCTCGTGGATCTGGCAGATCTCTGCCCAGATCTTCGACGAACCGTCGAGGCTTTGAACATGAAGTAAGAGTTGGTCAGTGATGGTGCTGAAGATCTGTTGTTTTACGGGTGAGTCCTTCTGGTAGTACTCGTCCATCTTCTTGTCTAAGTCCTCTAAGTCTGCTGGCGTTGGCGCTGTGCCATCTGGTTTGACTGCTTGACCCGTTTTGGCGTCGAGCGGAAATGGTACAGGCTTCACTGCACGACCGTCGGCATATCGCATCAGACCTCGAGCACCGATCGCAGTCAACATCCGTTCCTTATAGGTGATCCAGTTCGTGCCGTCCTCAGCAAGCTTGGGAACGTTGAATAGAGAGGAAGTGGTGCTGGGGAGTGTAGTATCCATGGTCGTGGCATGTTGTCTGAGCTGAGAGTCGTGAATGAACATGAGATAATAGCAGACGGCCATGGCTAAAGAGTCACTCGACGTCGACAGAGGTAGCTGTTAAACATCCCAGCGACAAGCGGTTAGCAATGATACGAAGAAAAAAACGATACTCACCTGGAATCGTAAGGTAATCTAGAGCCATCCATGAAAGACGAGGGTAGAGCACATGCTGTTCATACCACCATGCAAGTGCATCAGTAATGTGTTTGATATCGGCACTAAGATAACGATCTAATTCATTGCTAAGGTCAGCCATCAGTGGTGGTGCAAGTGCAAGCATGTTGTCGAATATATTCTTTGAAAGAGTCAGTTGACAAGCGCCAGAAAAAATATCAGACATACTACTGATGAGGCCTTTTTGTCAGAGTTGTTCACTATGTCAACCTTCTCCTCATCGGTGTTGTCGATGTCTCTTGCTGAGTATGAATGGTCAAACTCATTGCATACCAGGCATAGTGCAGTTTCGATCCAAGCATCCTCCCACTTAGCACATTTACAATAAGACAATTTGTGTCATGGGTGGAGAACTGCAACACCATTTAGTTTTGTTAGTAGTACTAGAAATACACTCACTCATTGCAATGCGGTAAATGTCTGAACTATCGGTGAGCTGGTAGTATCAATTTAATGTTCTTTTGGCAAGTCTAGCAGCAGCGCAAATTGAGGGAAAGAGGGCATTGTTGAGCATATGTGTAGCAAGGGTCTCGTCAATGAGATCCATTGCAGGTATCACCATTGCAAGGCTTGGTGTTGACCAAGAAAAGAACAATGTGGCGTCCTTGAGGATCTATTTGCATACTACATTAGCGGTAAACAAACATACATGCACAAACCTCACCTTCAACACATTGCACAACTGCTCGACAATGCGCCACTCATTGTCTGTCATCTCAAACGCTCTCAATCCCAAGTCGCGATGCTGTGTCACTGCATCAATCGCATCCTGATGCTTCAGCGCATACTGCAACATGTCAAAGGTCGAATTCCACCAGGTCGAGACATCACAGGGCAATATGCTGGGTGTCATTTTCAATTCACAAAGGATATCATGCCATGTGGGGAGGATTTTTGTGGTGGAGTGAATTATCTTGTACCCGAGTTTACAAAGCTACATGGGTCATAAGCGGTGAGCTTTGTTGATTCAAACTCATACACTAACCTTCACAAGTGCTAATTGGACTGGCCATATTGTATTTTGCAGGTCTTTCCTTTCATCAGTGTTCAGAAGCTCATTTTCATCGACCAGTCCATCAGTATTATCTGTCAAGTCATCCTCATTTGTGCTGGACTCTGCAATCATTGTGTAGTCTTCAACCTCGAGGTCTTCGCTCAATTGCGCAAGCTGCTGCTTCATCTGGTGTTCCTCTTCTGTTGCCTCCTGGTCCTCGTTATCACTCGAGCCATCAATCAAAGCCCCCATCCATTTCTTTTTTACATCAAACTCATGGATCACTGCCTTTGCTACAAGATTGACAGTATGAAGGAAGCATTGAGTGTGCATAGCTCGTCCTCCGAACCCTGGAAGGTCGGCGGCAAGTTCATCAATCATGGCATCATTGTTGGATGCATTGTCACAGGTAATGCAAAGAGTCTATATCTGAGTCATTGTAAGTCATCATTTACATTTGTGCACGACTCATTACTCACTTTTTCTGTTATTCCAAACTCTTCCAGCACATCCTGGAATGCTTGCGCAAGTTCTTCACCCATATGTGACTATGACAACATCAGCACTTTGGGCTACTCGGTTTCAGTAAGTCACTTAGACCTTTGGAACTTCAATGATATCTAATGGCAAGCTTAGGTATTTGCCTTTATGTTCAAAGTGTGCCGATACTGCTATAAACGCCCTGTGGTTTGGGGAACTCCACCCATCTGTGGTGAAATTCAGCTTGCCGTCATACTCCTGGTGAGTGATTCGTGATTAATTGAATTGTAAGGATTTTTCATGGTGCTTACCCTTGTCATTTTAGCAATGTGCTGATGTGTTCTTGCAAATACAAGACGGACATCTCGCGAGATAGTCAAAGGGGATGGTAAGTAGTATTCCAGTCGTCCAGTCTTCATAAGAGACTGAAAGCCTCTGTCGTGCACTATTTCAAATGGGCATAGACTTTCTGACACCCAGCGAACAATTTCGGCCCTGTTAATCATGTCAGACCATACTCAGGATGTCATTGAGAGTAGCACACTTTGTCTCTGCACGAGTATGTTGGCGGTGCGAGTATGTGACCTTTCCTTTGCCCTTTCGTTCAAATGATGTTGTGATTGATCCGTTTCGCAGGACGCTACCAACAATGTTTTTTCGGACCTCATCAGCATCTTTTGCATCATCGGCACTTTGCAAAACCTCCTCGCCCCAGCATGATCTAACATGTTTGCGCATGTTGCTAGTCAAGCGTGCATCCCTCTTGTCAAGGAAGCACCTCACAGTTGCTTTGCAGCTCTTCACCTGACACTTGAACTCATGTGCACGTCGTCCACTGATTTCTATAATCTTTGGCATCAGATTGAAGAATGCATACACAGGTGACACCCATTCTTTCATTAGCCACTCTGTTTCAATTGAGTTGATGTTGTGTTCTATAGATTTTTGGACTCACTTAGCTCATCATCGGCATTCTCATCTTTACTCTCCGACACTATCTCAATTACATCATTTGGTCCATTGTCATGCAAGGCTTCCTCTTCCTGCTCCATATGGACAACAGCTCATCGACTTGTGGTAGCCGGTGTCACCGACTTGGATGGTGCCGTCACCATAGTGCTATCTTTAGCAGGTGTCGTAGTAGCCTTCATCGGTGGTCCTTTGTCTGACATCATGACCTTCTTTGGTGCAATTGCATCACTGGCGGGAGCACTACCAGCTTGCAGGTATATTTTTACCTTCTTGGGCTGTATATCTCCATTATCTCCCTTGCCATCAACTTTCCGTTTGTTAGATGAAGTTTTGGCATCTGTGTCTGCAAGGGCAGCTTTGGCTTTGATGGAGAGCTTGGAGACTCATTTAGCAGTCATTGAGAGTAGGTTTAGTTGCATCGCAGTGTTGAAGGCTTGGTAGTGGAACGAGTGTGTAGTTTTAAAGTTTGACATTTCATTTTGACATGTGTCAGTTGAATGTAGTAGTGATACTTTCACATAGTTACACTGTCACCTGACATGAAACCTATGAGCAGGGTATGGGTAAGGGTATGGGTATGCAGGTGTTGGACCCCTACCCATACCCAAGTGATACCTGCACCCCAAACCCGTACAGGTTACCCGTACCTGTGCAGTTGCCTACACATAAGGGACCCAAAATATAGCAGTAAGCAATATAATTTGTGAAAAACTTGTTTTAATTATGAAAAAGTTGATGGGCAGACTAAGTCTATCAATGGCAATTGCCAAGTGGCAGTTGCCAGCAGTAGGTTGAGAACCTTTGGCAGAAGTTGGCAGAAGTCTTATTTGTACTTATGAGCAAATAGTAAAAGTTTGAAAATTTGACTGTTTGAACAAGCATGTCTGGGGTTCTGTGATCACCAACATCATAAAGATGTCCTCACAAAAGTCTAAGGGCTGTCCCACTCAAAAAATTGTCACCAACCACTTTGTTCAAGCTGAAAAAGTCCAGAATTCTTTGAACTGTTATTTTTTTTTAAGTGCAACTAAGGTAGACTTTGCACAGTTTCAGCAAATGTCACGTGCTGTGACAAAGGTGTGATACATACATTGGCTGGACAGATAATCCTTTGAGACTGTTGCAAGACCAAGAAGTTTGGTCAGAATTCCTATTATGGACAGCATAGATAAACTGCGAAGAGGAGTACTGTACTGGTAAGTTGACTGATACAGGTATGTTTGTGTCTACTGCAGGGCACTAAATAAAAAAATATTTGAGTTAGCATGTTTTCAGTGACTCAGAATGAGTAAGTCTAATATTCACCTTGTTCTCCTTGTGTTACAGGAACTTGAAGCCCCTGTCATCATCCTCCTCATGTCCCCATCACAATGTGTGACACTCCTCCTGTTGGTCATATCACATGACTTCTGTCATATCTCAGTCACATCATGTGTTCTTGGTCATGGCACTACACACATGTGTCGTCACATCGTCCAGACCTAACATCCATCCCTAGAGATCCAAGATTGGATTGCAGGATAAGCCTCCAGAACATGGAGCATCTGAAACATAGATGTCCTGTTCTCCTTGATGGTAACCAATTGTATCCGCCTCATTGTAGGCTTCCTTGACTGTGGGCTCAACCCCTGTACTATACCCATATTGATCAATCAACATCAACCATCTTCCTGACCATACTGCACTGGCAGTCTGTCATGATCTTACTGCCTGACCAGTAACCATTATCTCTGACTCAACCATACCCTTAGACTTGGTTGTTTTACCTACCCTGAACCCTGTGCCTATAGATGTATATAAACCCTAAAGGGGATTGCTACTGGGAAGTAGTCTCTGTCTATAATGACCTGATAGGATGAAGGATCCACAAAAGTGGATGAAGCAGATGCGATATGGAATGTACAGATTCATTGGATGTGTCAGATGGTGGACAGAACTTGCAGATGCATGTAGGATGTGATTCAAAGTCAAAGGAAAGTCATTAAATGTTAGATTGATAGTGGGTATAAGTCACAACAATATTCTGGTAAGGTGAAGGAAAAGTGAGAGAAGGTCTATCATAAGTTTTCTGAAAATCTCTATGCTTATAGGGTAGAGGATTTTCCACTATAGGTAGCAGGTCTAGGCTGTGCCATAAGTAATCCAGAAAATAGTGGAGGGTGAGAGAATATGTCTGTGTTCAGTCAGTTACAGAAAAGTGAGTGTAACTACATACCAATGAGGTTGAATGGACATGGACAGGACAGATGCAGTGGATGCGCAAGCTATAGGAAGGTATCTGAAGGTATCTGCATGTCATCTGAAAAGCAGATGCATATCAGATGGGTTAGATGAGGGTTGGATGAAGGTTGGATGGACAATGGATGAGTTGGATGAATATTGGATTGATGTATGAGTGTATTGAAAAGTGATGGATACAAGCCTAGCATAGAAATACTCCCCACACCATACTGGTCTAGGTCAACATAATGCTATAGAGCATTGTATATTAGAGTACATACCTTGCTGACTGTAGCAATGAAAAGCTCATTAACTATGGAATGTGAAAGAAACATCAGAAATGAATGAGAAACAAGGGTGGGAGAGGGTGGAGAAGGAACTCACTGTTGGGGCTGAGCAGCATGTCAATGACAGGTCCAACAACACAGCAGAGACAGCAGATGCACTCAATAGGTTATTCCCCACATGATACAAAAGGTCCACCAAAGATCAGATGGAAAACAAGGGCAGGAGAGGCTGGAGAGTGAGCTCACTGTGTGCATTGGGTAACACAATGACCACAGGCCCAATAGCATGAGAGACATAGCGAAAATGTTTGGCAGGCCAGTGGCTATGCACTGCATGAGTCCCACTGAGAAAAGGATGAAAAACAAGGGTAGGAGAAGGGAAGGAATGAGCTCATTGTGGTGGTCAATAAGCATAGGAGTGGGAATTGACAGTGTCAAAGGCTATTTTAGGTGATGAGGCATTAGCCAAGGCAGTGATGACAAGCTTGGACTTACCCGATGGAGTCTTCCCATTATAGGAGGCATCTATGATGGTAGAAATCACCCAAGGGGATGGATGGCTCAGTGGATATGCTGCCAACCCTGGAACTGTTTCGGCAGTTGCCAGCCTCAAAAGAAGGTCGTGGGTTTGAATCCTACAACAACAACCAGGGAGTTTTAGTGGGTAGTGCTAGCACTGCTTAGTCTCACATAACCCACCTAATATGGCAATGGGTATGTGTAAATGCATTTCTCCCTGGAGAGTATAGCACATCTCTACACCTGTCTTACTGCTATACTGGTCAGATGATGATATATCTGCATCGGTCAAAGCAGGTGCTATAGTGCCATCTAATGGGGCCAGCCAGTGGCAGTTGCCTGCAGACATTGTGGCCTCTCAAAAAAAAATTCACCCAAGTGACTCCTGAGTGCTGGTATTATTGCTGGTAGCATGGTAGATAGATTACCTTGTTTACAAGGTCACTCACAACTGGTAATTGTGGCTGAATGTTAAGTCCATGCTCAAAGGAGGACTAGATCCGAGGGGCTTGGCTTCAGCTCATGTGCTGCGCCCCTTACCCGAGTACATGCCCCTAATTTCTGGGGGTCCGGTAGTACTAAGTCCAGTCATATGTAACCCGGTAGTACCGTAGATATCAATCAAAGAGTTAGACTGCTTAAGGCCAGAGCTGGTAGCAGAAAGGAACAGAAATAGACTATCCGAAGGTAGAGCCGGTAACAGAAGTAGACTTAGGGATCTACCCTAGTCTAGTGTTGGAGAATGACAAGAGTCGGAGAAGGTACTACAACAAATACAGGAGTTTATATACTATAGGTAAACTAACTGATCAGTAATCCAGAGTACAGAGGCAGTGAGGAAAGCATATGGCGAGTCTATTAGTAAGTCCGAGCAGATCAAGTAAAGTAAGATGGATCATAAGGAAATGAACTCGGAGATGAAACAGGTACCGGATATCAATAAGCAGGCGGATATCTACAGAAGCTGGAGGGCCGGAAGTAAGGGGGATTCTAAATTGGGGTTAGGTCCAGTGGAGTGGACCTGTCCAGAGTTCAGGTCCAGCGGTCCGGAAGAAGCGTGCTGATGGAAAGAGTTTGTGGATGTCGGAGATATGGGATACGACACTGAAGAATAAAGTTATGCATCTGTGGGAAGTAATGGTCATTTTTGTGCACAGTGCAGCAGCGTATACAAGCAGACATATGGCAGTCTCTGTTCCCAAGTTTGGTGCCACTTTGAAATAAGATGTAGGGCCAGCTGATGTGGCATAGCCCGCTAACACTAAGTTTAAACAGTATGTTTTTCATTCGCTGGAAAATTGAACTCTGTACAGGTTCACTGACATTCATTGTACCTTACAATTGTTCATTTGAAGAGGATAATTCTATTAAGAAACCCCTTGTGAGAAACAAACCCTAACAAACCCCACCCCCAAAATAGACCTTATTGAGAAACCTTTGCTTACCTCCACTAGCCACCAGTGCCAAATGGTGATTTTTTTTTTACTAACTCTGCGTCTGGCATTGGTCTAGCACTATGCCCAATGTTTTCATTTCATCACAACCTTTCAATTTTTACCCCCTCCTAGGTGTCATGCACCCCCAATTCTAATGCTCGGTTTGGCCTGTTCTTGCCCTGAAGTGCTTTGTTTGTTTCATTTTGTTTTTTTTTTTTGTCTTTTTTTGGTACCAACCCTTTGATGTGAAGGTCCAAATTCATGTGCTTGATAGGACGACCTATGAAACCACCTTGTTTCTACTGGTACAATGTATCCATAAGCTCTTCTCCTGATTTCTGCTTACTTTCATCCCACCATTTCTCCATCTCTATGTCCAATCTTGCCAGTCTCTCATCTTCAATTTGCAAGTATTCACATGGATGTGTCATCAGCAATTTTTCATCAAAATCTCACAACAGGCAAATATTGTCATGGCTGCGACCTCATGAAAGAGCAGTATATATGTTGTACAGTGTGAGTCCACCACTAGGTGGTGTTGCAATGTCGATGATGGAGTTACTGATTGTCTGACCTTGTGACTGATAGTCTGTGAATGAATACGCTGGCATTATGGGCAGCTGTCTCCTCCTAATCATTTTAGGCCCTTTCCCATGAATGATCATAAATGTGCACTCCAGTGGAACTTATGGTAAGACATTTTTCTCTAGTCCTTCCAGTTGAACTGCTTTTGTACAATTCATTTTGATGAGGATATATGCAGGCGGGTAGGCCAGATCCATGATTGGAGCTGTTGGCAAAAATGATGTTTCAGGTTCATCAAGTACAATTTCTGTTATTTCTCCACAAGCTCCATTGGCCATGTCCATATCAGTTTCCACATTGAACGTTACCATGACTTTCATTCTGATTGCCAATTCAAGTTTGTTTGATAGTGCTGCCCTCTCATCATTCTTTTCACATCTCTTTTTTTGTTTCTTCGTCACCACTGTGAATTGCTCTGACAGTGTTAGAGAACGCCCTTGGAATGTATCATATGCTGTGCATATGAAAAGTTGAGTTCCATTTATTTGACACATTGTCTGTGCCATCATTGAATTCCATTGCCTATGGACGGCGTGGCGTGGCATGACAAGTACAACTTCATTCCAAGGCGGTGTCGCAAAATCAGTAGGGGGGCATGATGGGTCGGTGATGATTAGTGATTGGAGCAATTTGATGTGATGTGCATGACAGCTGCTGAATCAAACATGATGCAGCAAGTCCAACCAATCCAGGTTGGTGACTCTTACTTGCTCTTTCAAGCGGATGACAATACTAAACTCCTCATACAGTTTCCGACCAAGGAGCTCCTCTGCACTGTCTTTGGAAGAATTGGATGGCCAGAATAGTGGCGCATTTCTGCCAGCGGCGATAGGAGGAAACTGGTGAAAGTTGCCCACCAACACAACATTGACTCCTCCGAATGGCTTGCTTGTATCCCATTCTCCGGCAAGTGCCTTCCCCTTGGCTATGTATGCTGAAAGGCAAGCGAAGAATGTGCATGATACCATTTATTTTTTATCAATAATCAAGTATAACTTGGTCATCCAGAAAGCTGCGAGCTTCCTGGCTGTCTTTTGCAACTGTTTGCGACCATTGATGGGAACTTGTGCAATGACATGCAGAGTCTTGCCATCAATAATTGATGCTGTGATGCTGGTGTATGTAGCCTTGACAAGTATGTAACCAACTTCTTTGCTGCAAAAGTTTTCCATGATTGTCTGGATAGTCTTTGATTTTCCTACACCACCTTCTCCTGGAATAAGCATGAGAAGTTGTGGTGGCGCTCACCCAGCCAGTGTTTCTGCCAAGTGCCAGTCAATAACATTGTAGGCACATCTCTGGTCTTTAAGCAAGTGTGAAGGATCAATGGCTGATAGATGGTCTTGATCTTCTTGTTGCAGTGCTGACATCTGTTTGACTCCATGGTCACCATCATGATCAGAAACAAGTTCTTCATCAGATATGATGGCAACGTCACCTGCATTATCTGGGTCCTGAGGAGCTAGTGGATCGTCTCTGTTAAGAGTGGCAATGTCCTCTGACATTTTACTTTGCCACTGTTGAAGCCTGATGTAATCAGCTCCATGTGCGATACTAACTCCCCTCAGTTCACATGTCCAGTTGTGGTGCTCATCACCAAAAATCTTCTTCATCCAGGCAGCTGCAATGGCCATCAATCCATGCAACTCCTCACAATTATTTGTCTGTGATTCCTTGTATGCAAGTAGGTCTGCTTCCATCAACTCAATCTGCATCTCATCATCTTCGCTGTCTGAGTCTATGGAGCCTTGGTTCCTGCAGTTGCTTGTGTCTGCTTCTGGTGCTTCATCATCACTTTCATGATGGGTGAATGCAGCAGCCTTGCATTCATAATAATACTGCACATGCATCAACACATCTTTGTCTGTTTGAGATGCCGCTTCAGAAAATGATACAAATGCTGCCTCAAAATCATTGAATGCTGCCTTGATATCCTGAAGATCACACCATGGAAATAAGAGTGCAAGCATTGAGGTGTAGTACAGATTCCTACATGTTGGGTCATTTGGGTGTGGGAAGAATGGACCAACAATGTTGGGTAAGGTACTGTGACTCTTGGAGCGAATGACACAATGGTGTGTATGACACTTGCTATGTCCCTCCTTATAATGGCTGCAATTATTTCAAGGCCGTCCACATAAGGATGTTATAGAGCTCGACTTTCCATCGTTCTTCTTTTCAGAAGCAGGAATGGCCTCCTCATATGTGTCAATGATAAATTCAAAAAATGAATTTGATTTGAGCTCATTTCCTCACAGAGAGTAATCTTCTAGTTGTGATTGAACATATAACTGGCCCCCTGGATGGACTTCCAAAGTCACAATATCCTTTGCTCATCCATTATATGCTGCACTGAATTTTCAAAAAATAAAGCTTACATCAAGTTTAGCATCTGAATCTTCTTCATTTTGAGGTCTGTCTTCTGTGTTTACTTCACTCACATCATCTCTGACTTCAACTTCTTCATCTCTGATTTTGAAGTCTTTATTGTTGCTACCCACACCACTATTGATGTCATTGTCAGTGAGTTTATCAAATTTATTATACTTATATTAAGTAACACACCTGGATTGCTTCGGCTGCAGTTGAGGAAAAGTTTTCAATAGACATCTCTTCACCCTTGACCAATAAAGTGGCACATAATGATGAGAACAGATTCGATCACCCCATCCCATCAAATATTCAACTACTTGTTGTCCAGACAACTCCATTTCACGATTGATAGCATGTTGGCAGTGGAATATTAGGAGTCAATTACGTTCCAGGACATTTTCGAGGTGATTAGAGTGCTCTTCATGATACAGGAGGGACTGTTACACCGAGTGTAATGAGAGGAACAAAGCCAAACAAATCTACAACAAGGGGGCAGCCCTTGAAGTCAAGTCAAAGAGAAGTAAGGATCCGAAGAGGAATCCTTAGTCGAGTCAGAGAAGTCAAGAGGAAATCTGTGTAGGTCAAGCTGAAGAATCAGCAGTGACCTAGAGGCAGTATTTATACAATAGAAATGCTATGCTAGGGTACAGGGTACGAACAATAAGAGTACAGCCATTGACATGTGTATGTAGGGAGGACGAGGCAGTACGATCTAAATAAGATGAAACAGGGGTAACATGTGTGTACAATGTGTATCAAGGGAAAAAGAAGAGAAGAAGCGTGCACAGCACGGCGACCATAACATCACCCTCTCACTAAGCAGAATGACCCAGTCGTTCTAATCATCAGTGTGTTCAGGGGCTTGCCCAAGATTGCCTACTGCGTCCCAGAACCCTTCTCTTTCCATCCACTGCGCTGCATACATCTGAATGCGTGACGCTATATCTTCCAAATGAATGTCGAATGCTGTGGAAGTGATATTGTCGGCGGGGGGTGTTCTAATGTCGTAAACTATTGCCTTAATGCAATCTCCTAGCATATGAAGACCATGTAGGTTGGACAACTCCTGGTTGTCTCCTATGCATCATTGGAGAGGTTGGTGATAATGACCATGAGAGAGAATGGTTCATCGACGAAGTTCGGTGTTCTCTGCTTCAGATAGGAAGGGATCGTCACGGACAACATAAGGGCAGTTATGCTGAACTTGAGTGGAGAAGCGAGGGCGATGACAAAGAGGACCAGGACCATCTGGTAATGCTTGTTCAATGGAGTGAAGAGATGGAATGTCTGAGGAGCCATCGCTCGACTCGAAGACACGTCCCACCTCATCTACAGAGGCGGTACTGGCAAGGCTAGTATGGATGTAACTCATCCCTCTAGCAGAATGATATGTGGGGGATCTGCTTCCTGTGGTTATCCATCCATAGGGAAGCTGATGAGAACGTGGTTTGAAAGGGGTTGAAGGACGGGGGATTTCGTTGGCAGAGGGCATCTTTGTCTGAGGAGATGGTATTGGTTTGAATTGAAGTGACTCTGAGGTGATTGGAGGTCTTATAAGCTTCGAGAGTTTCAGAGGAGTTTGAAAGATTAGACTCAGATAACCATTCATTATCTGTGGATGGATAGCCTTTCCATTTCACAAGGTATTTTCGTCTTGTGGCTGATCCGCGGTGTCCTATAATTGCTTCGACTTCGAATTCTTCTTCACCATTCACGAGGTCAGGGGGAGGTGATAGGAAGTTCGGACCGTGTTCATCATTCTCGCAATAGGGGGATAGAAGTGCAGCATGGAAGACAGGGTGAACATGCCACTGTGCAGGAAGGGCGAGGCGATAAGTCACAGGGCCCAATACTTCTGTGATAGAGAAGGGACCCTCTTGCTTGGGTGAGAGTTTCCGGTTATCATAACCAAGATGGAGGTTCTTGGATTCTAGCCAAACCTTGTCCCCTTTCTTGAATGGAACAAAGGTCTTTGTGATTCTTTGCCTCATGGTTTGCCTTGTGAGTTCATGTGATGCAAGGGCTTCTTCTCTGGCTGCTTGTAGCTGTGAGATTCAATCTTCTACAGCGGGTATATCTGTTTTCTCTATTGCTGTGGGTATCGCTTGTGGATGATAACCCATCAACGAGGTAAAAGGGGGAGGCATTGCAGGCGGAGTGATGACGGGAGTTGTGAACGAATTCTGCCATGGGCAACATGTGTGCCCATTGTGTCTGGTCATTAGCACAGAAGATACGAAGGAATACTTCAAGTTCTTGATTGACTCATTCAGTTTCTCCATCACTTTGAGGGTGGAAAGCGGTAGATAAGCGACTTTGTATCCAAGAAGTCATCCTAGTTCTTTGGCGAATTTAGAGGCGAATTGAGGACCTCTATCTGAAATGATCTTTTCATAGAGTCCAAATCGAGTGTAGACACGACGAAAGAATATGTCGGCCACTCCTTCTGCATCAATAGTCTTGTTGCAGGGAGTAATTACCACCCCCCTTCATAAGCCCATGGTCTACCACAACCATGACAGAATCAAAACCGTCGGAGAGGGGTAAATCAGTGATGAGATCAACAGAGCACTGAGTGAAGGGAAGTTGGGAAGAAGGAGTGGGAATAGGGTGCAATGGAGGGTGGGAGGGATGGGTGTTAACCTTGTTCTGCTGGCAAATGGAGCATCCTTCAATGAATTTACGAATGAAGGTAGGTAAACCAGGCCACCAGTATGAATGGGAGATAAGTTCTTGCGTTTTAAAACGCCCAGGGTGTCCAGTGGTCGGGGAGTTGTGATGAAGGATAACGAGATCTTTCCTGATGTCATCTGGAGGAACGTATAAACATCCTTTGAAAGAGAGAAGACCATCTTTCAATGACCAATCAGAAAGAGCAGACTTCATCAGGGGAGGAAGGGTGGGATTAGATAAAGTGTCCAAGGCCAGCTGAACAACGGGGTCAATGTCGGAGGAAAGTTTCACATGGGGTGTGAGGGCAGTATCAACGAGGTTCACAAAAAGGGAGTTGGGTAGGAGAGTGATGTCGGTATTATCTGTAGCATTTTCAGGAATGTGATCCGCACGACGAGAGAGAGAATCTGGAACTGAAAGGTCTTTTCTGGGAACATGTTGAAGTTCCAGTTCAAAGTGGGAAAGGAATAAAAGCCAGTGAGCTTGTCGGAAATAAGTCAAGTTTTTGTGATCTGTCATGACTAAGACAGGGAATGGGGATCCTTCGAGGTAATGGCGCCATGCTTCTAAGGCTCTGATAATTGCCAGCAACTCCCTATCGTAAATCTGGTAGTTGCGTTCAGGAGCCGAGAATGAGGTGGAGAGGTAGGAGCATGGGTGCCAGTCACTGTTCGAGTCTTTTTGTAAAAGAACACCCCCTGTTGCATAAAGAGAGGCGTCGACTGCAATAGCAAAGGGGCAATCCTTGTCGGGAATGTGGAGAATGGGGGCAGAGAGGAAGCGATCTTTGAGAGTGGCAAATGCTTTTGCACACTCATCTGTCCAAGAGAAAACAATATCTTTCTTGGTAAGATCAATGAGAGGTCGTGCAATAGAGGAGTAGTTCGCAATGAACCGACGGTAGAAATTAGCAAATCCTAAAAAGGAAGGAACTTGCTTGACAGTAGTAGGTTGTTCCCATTTAAGAACACCATCGAGTTTGACGTGATCCATGCAAATCTGGCCAGGCCGAATGATGAGACCAAGATATTCGACTTCCTTCGTGTCAAAGACACATTTTTTGGGTTTGAGAGCAAGAGACTTCTCTCTTAACTGTTGGAGTACGCGTCTTGTCCATTCTTGGTGAGAAACAAGGTTTTCAGAGAAGATGAGTATGTCATCCATATAAATGACAACCCATCCTTCATTGATCATATCTGCGAATTCATCATTGCTTGGAATGTAGCCGGTGCATTGCAGAGACTGAAGAACATCACAGTGGGTTTGAAGAGACCACGAGATGTCTTAAATGTGGCCTTCCATTGATCACCTTCCTTGATCCGAACATTATTATAACCAGCTCGTACGTCCATCTTCATGAAGATTTTGGCTGATTTGAGTTTATCAAGAAGATCAGGAATACGGGGAAGGGGATATGCATCCTTGACAGTGGCATCATTCAGTTTTCGATAATCCTGGCAGGGTCAGAGGGAACCGTCTTTCTTTCCTACAAAGAAGAAAGGTGAAGCTTGGGGGGATTTAGAGGGTACAATGAATCCTTTAGCAAGGTTTTCATCGATGAAGTCATTCATAGCCTTTTCTTCTGGAGTAGAAAGAGGGTAGATTTTGCAATCTTGGGGAGTATAATCAGGTTTCAATTTGATGCAATGATCAAATGGGCGTGATGGGGGGAGTGAACTCATTGCTGCTTTGTCAAAGACATCCTTGAATTCTCTAAAGGATGTAGGAACGAGTTCTTCAAATGTCTTTGGCTTTTCTTGTTCATGTTTTTTCTGGGCTAATTCTTGAGCAATATTTGCCACTCTACAGAGAGGTAGAGGATCACAGATATAGTGAACGGCATCAGGGAGGATTACTTCTGTGCTGTCACAGGATAAGAATGATAGGGGTCGGATAGGGGTGTCAGCTTCTGGATCGGGGATTTCTTGAACAGAAGCTTGTTGAGAGATATGGGTAAGACAAGCCATAGCAAGTGTTCTTGTGGCTTCTTCGTCTTCTTCAAGATATACTTGGTCCTTTGCCCAATCTATTTGAGGGTTTTCATTCTTTAGCCATGGGAGTCCGAGGATGATGTCTTCTCCTCCGAGGGATGTGACAAGGAATGTGGTATGCATGGTTCTTTTCCCAGATGAGAAGAATAAATTGCATGCTTTCATAATAGTTCCTGCCTTATTTCATGTTCCATCAACATTCTTGACAATGATAGGGGCAGGAATGTCGTGGGTAGAGATGTTGTTCTTTCGAACATACTTCCAATCGATGAATTCTCCAGCTGCTCCTGAATCAATTAGGGCGGCTGCTTCGGCGGTTTTCTCAGAGTTGCAGGACTCGATCAAAATAGGAATGTTCATGGAATTCAAGTCTCCTACAGATGATACAATGAGTCCGATACTGGTATTAGGGGTTGCTGACGCCGGTGCAGCTTCCCCATCTAGAAATCCTTCTTCATGGAGTGCACTTTGAACTCCTTCCATTGCAGAAACTCTTGGTATTCTGCATCTTGATCATCTTTCTCGATCTTGGTTTCTTGAACTGGTTTAGGGTTTGGCTTCCAACCAGGGGCAGAGTTCCTGTGGTTGGGGCAATCTTTGGCGAGGCCCTTTTTCCGCATTTGAAGCATAGGCCATTCTTGCGCCTAAAGTCCCTTTCTCCTTGTGAGAGCTGAGTGCTTCTCACCAATTGGCTTCCTTCTGCCTGTTCTTCTTTGTCTTCTTGATGGATGCAATCAATATCCATTGCATAGGGGTCCTTCTGGTGGTTGAACTGCTTTCCAGCGCTGTTCTTTCCAGCATATCCATAGATGACTGCCTTGCGGGATTCCATATCTGCAACAATCATCATCCAATCGTCTATGGTGGTGGGAGCAGCTTCCCTCATCATAATTCGTTCTACTAGGTCCTTTCGAAGACCTTCTCTGAAGAAATAGATCTTCATATTTTCATCGGAAATGCCGGTGTCTGGGAGGAGTTTGTGGAAGTATGAGATGTACGCTTCTACAGATCCGGTCTGTTTAGTGTGCTTCAACCTGTTTAAGGTTTGGATGCCAAGGTTTTTGGGATAGAAGTGTGATTTGAATCGTTCTTGGAATGTGGAGTACAATCCTAATGGGCCATTGTCGATCCATGTGTTTGCCATGTATTTTGTAACACCATCATTCTTGGTGTATTCCTTCTCTTCATAATGACCGTGAGAGTTGTGGTAACGAGTCTCCGCATATTTCTCCGCTTCTCCTTTGGTCAATAGTGAAAGTGCAAATGCAACTTTGCGTTCGTCCATGGTATACACGTGTTTGTTAACGAGGAGGTAGGTGTTAACCTGAGCAAGCCAGAGGGTTGCTCTACTCTTGTTTCCATCATAGGCAGGTGGTAGTGCCATTCTGACCAAGGTTTTGTATTCGTCGTCGTTGGCATGAGGTTCAGACATATCAGCATCAGAAGCCATGTTTCTGGTTCTGGGGATTGTCAACTAACAGGATAGTGCGACGAAAAGAGATAGCTTAACCTTTTGTTATGCCGAGTGTAACGAGAGGAACAAAGCCAAACAAATCTACAACAAGGGGGCAGCCCTTGAAGTCAAGTCAAAGAGAAGTAAGGATCTGAAGAGGAATCCTTAGTCGAGTCAGAGAAGTCAAGAGGAAATCTGCGTAGGTCAAGCTGAAGAATCAGCAGTGACCGAGAGGCAGTATTTATACAATAGAAATGCTATGCTAGGGTACAGGGTTCGAACAATAAGAGTACAGCCATTGACATGTGTATGTAGGGAGGACGAGGCAGTATGATCTAAATAAGATGAAACAGGGGTAACATGTGTGTACAATGTGTATCAAGGGAAAAAGAAGAGAAGAAGTGTGCACAGCACGGTGACCGTAACAGGGACTTTGCCATGGGAGCTGATAAATTGTTGTTTTTGTTTTGTTTTTTGGTTTGATAATCTGTCGAATACCATGACACATGTTTTGTATCAGCTCCATTGGTAAGCAGCTTGATGTCGTTATTGCAACATAATGCTACAGAAATCACAGGGCAGTAGTTGTTCACATAAGGATGTGTCTGTTTGGGTTTCCAGTTCCCCTTCTTGTCGATGCATTCAGTATCGGACAGCTCCCATGGTGTACATCTTTTACATACAAGCTTTCCATGCTTGTTGTAATGGAGGCATGTAGATTTGGTGCATGTATGGACCTGTTGAGACCAAACTACCTGTCACTCCTTATCAGCAAATTCAGCTGCCCAATTCGGTGAATCTGGATCAGGTGGACAAGAGTATGCCAATTGGGTTTCACGTGGTGTATTTTTAATTGTTTCTTCATCAAGACCATCAATGTAAGCTTGAATATTCAGTTTGATGTATGCCCATATATGATCCTGAAACTCCTCCGTTTCCAAGAAGTCGTGCATCTCATTTGAATTAGGTGTATCTTCGAGCCAAAGTAACATGTGCACATGCAGAGTTCCATGTCCTTGTGCCTCGCCTACCCCAAAATAAGTGCTAATGCGGCCAAGTATTCCCATGGTGGTGCATACACAATCCTTGGTCACTTCAATACCAAAAAGTGCATGAAGGACTGCTTTGATGATGGAGAAAAAGTACTTTGATGCTCCATATGGGTCTCTTGCAATATTTTGTGCCCTATGGTCACCATCTGGCCCTGCAGTTTCGAAAAAATTGTCCATATTGATCTCTTCTCCAATGAATACCTGCACAACAGGATCATGAAGATCACTTGGATTGATGGTTATCCAAAGAGATGGGCCACACATTTTCATGGTCATACTCCAAATCTGACCTTGATAAGATGCTCGTAACTTGTCCGATCCTTTTACACACCCACTGGTGGTGAAAATGTGTTTGCGTAGCAAGCAAACTTGAGGATTGGATATGGGGACATGTGCAGCCTCCTCCTTGTTGGCTTGTTTCAAATCATCTATGGTTACTGATTTTATTGCCCATGCATCTCGTTCAAAGTCCTTCTGGCGCATTTGAATACATGCAGATTGAAGGGCTTCTCGTTTCTGCTCAATGCTAAAAGCCAAGAATGGAAATGAATGATGGATGTGGAATCGATGGTCATAGTATTGCAATGCCCATCGTATGTGTTCATTGAATCCGATCTTCTTCTCCCTGTTTGCTTCTATCCCGCCAATGCCATATGGAAATAGAACCAGATATGCTGCAGCCAATGGATTTATGTTTGAATCACATTCACCATGTTGACCTGAGCCAAAGTCAGACACAGGCAATAGGCTGTGTCACACAGCATATCCACCTTCCTTTAACTTGGATTTGTCTTCTGTGTTGGCCAGAGCGTACTGCATCAACTCATTCAAAGATAATGAGTTCATTTCCATGTCTGTTACTCCAAGGTATTGCAATGGAATCACATCGGCATCTGGTACTGAATCATATAAGGTAGACTTTGCACAGTTTCAGCAAACATCACATGCTGTGACAAAGGTGTGACACGTACATTGGCCAGACAGATAACACTGTAATCTTTTCGAGACTGTTATGAGACCGAGAAGCTTGGCAAAAATTCCTGTTATGGACAGCACAGTTAAACTGCGAAGAGTAGTACTGTGTAGTGGTGGTGTATGGTAATGTCAATGGTGTGTATGTATTGTATATGCAAATGCTAAATAAAATTTACCTATAATATCTTTGCTGCATCAAGTTCAGTGAGGATTGATGAAGGAAGAACATGGTGCTTTCAGTGACTCAGAATGAGTAAGTCGAATATTCATCTTGTTCTTCTTGTCTGCATCTGTTGAAACCTTCCTTTTCTTTGCACACTGCCCAAAGTTCTCAATGGCTGAGTGCACCTTTGACAAACACTTGGGCATCCCAGTGGTGAAGAGGTAGAAGTGACAGTCCAGACAACATTAACGGCATGCAGCAGTGGGCCATTCAAATTTCGGACTCAGTAGAACTCTTATCACCCTTGTAGACTGCAAGAATACACATCTTCTCTCAATACACGGCATGAACAAACAATCGCAAACGGATGATTTGTAGTTAGAGCCCTCCTCTACAACTTATCCATCTCTGATTTTCTCAAACTGGTCCTAATACCTTTCCTATACATGATCAGTGCTTTTGTCACACTTTATCATGCTTTAGCACATGATGTTTGCTGAAACTGCACAAAGTCTACCTTACTAGTAAGTTTCAATGAAGAATAAAAAATTTGATTGATAAATATACACTCACTGCAGTTGCCTTTGATTTCATTTTCATCAACTTGAATTGCATCTTTGTCATCTTCTACATCTCACAATGTCCGTTAAACAGCACCGAGTCAAATCCTGGGGAGCAACTCACCATTTATCTCATCATGTGGAACATATCCTGCACTTTCCTTTTGTATGACATCTACATTTGTTTCATTTCAAATGATGGATAGAATCTCTATCAGGACATCGTCTTCAGGAAGGCTAGCAAGATGTTCATCCGAAATTGCAATATCTTTGTAGATCTCATTGTGGGATTTCAACCACATAAGGACCTCGTACATGATGCAATGTTGAACTTGGAAAGTCGACTTCAGCCTTGTCTTTGGTAACTTCTTTGTACCAACATATGTCACAGTAATAACTGATGCCAGTGACATAGCCAGATGTGGTAGCAGCTGTCCATCCAACATTTTAACAACCATGTCTGTGTTCATATTATACAAGGAGTCATTCCCAGTCATTCCTTGTGGTAAGTAGTCAGGATTTGGAGCACGATGACCCTTGGGATAAAGCTTGAAAACATAGCACCAAGGGAAATAACAAGAAATCAACAGTTGCTCAGGGAGTGTGAGGATTACAAGTTTGTGTGGAACAATTCTGATCCAAAGATTGTTGGCGAGTGCGAGCTTTGGCATAGAGTTGTTTGTGAGTGCCCATGAACATTTGTTGCACACTCATCCCAATGCAGATGGTCCCTCTCCTTCGATACCATGCTTCACCAGTAACATCTCCTCCCATAGATCACATGATGGATGGACAATGGCAGGCCTTAATCTCTGCTTGATGTTCGGAATGCTCAAAATGAACAGCTTTTCGCCTACATGTTTGCTAGTAAGTATTATATTGACATCAATCATCTTGATACTCACCTTCATAAGCCATCATCTCTCGTGCACAAACAACACAAATGCTCATGGTAAGTGCTCTATTGCTTGTCACCCTCTTGAAATTTTTGGAAACACTCTTTCTGGACCTCGTCTGGCAAAAAGTACCTGTCAGAACTGCAGCCTGTAGCTCATCTTTTGTCAAATTGCCCACTAGCTCTCGTCCTACAGAATGATGAACCATGATAGATGTTGGTGAGTAGTAGCAGATTTAATGAACATGACCTCATTCTCAAAATTTTCACTTGAACTACTGTAACAGTGTCATGCATGGTATGCAACTCATACCATGACATATGTATATAAGTAGTGATAAGGAAGGTATAATAAACTGTACTGTACCCTATCACAAAGTGACTCTACCAATTCATTATCTTGAACTCTCATCTCTTTTGTCTCAGACTCAATTTTCGATGTATTTCTATTTTTTGTTCTGTGACATTCTCTCTGTTTCTATTTTTCTAGGACTTATTCAGCCATCAGACTTTCTCACTAGCTGCCAGAACATGTTTGTAAGCATGTCATGTGACTGGGAAATAATCTGATTTGTAAGGATTCAGCTTGACTCATCATGTTTTATTGATGATTCGTCATGCTTTGAAAGACTTGCAACTGTATTTATAATCTACTTAGTAACAGGGATGACTCAGCTCACCAAAAGGCTTGGTTTGAAAGCACATTCTCACCAATCCATGTGATGACTCATGCCTTTGATTCATCATACTTCATAAGACTACACTGTACTTGTAAACTACTTAGTAAAACAAGCTGACTCAACACACCAAATGGACTGGTTTGTAAGAATATTCTTACCAATCCATGTGATGAATCATGCTTAGTAAACTGGCCTCCCAAAAGGTATAAAAGGAGCCCATTTTACACCCATGAATATAACTTCCCACTTTACACCTAACACGCTGAACAAGAGTGAGACCTGGTGAGACATAGATAAAGTGCAGGCTAACAAAGTGCCTTGAAGTAAGACTAAGCCACACTAAATTTCAAGCTATATACTACCTTACAGGGGTCAACTATATAACCACTGTTTACTGTTATCTGAACTAAGCTTTATGTGTATAAAGACCCTCTCTCTTACCAGAAGAGAGACACGAGTCAGGAGAATATGACAAAGTTGAAACAGACTTTCATAGGTTGAGACACAACCTACTAGGTTGAGACATACCTAAAGAGATAATTCTTCACTAAGAATTCATAGACCCATTCAGTATATTTTCTTTAAAGTAAAAAGGTATTTGATACTCATTTTACCACCCACAAACACCATGTTATCAACTGAGAAGTAGAAAATCTGTTGACTGTGAACTTGAGGAGCTGGCAACTATTGTCTTATCAAAAGTGTAGTTGTGTTGTCACTGCATTTTACATGAACTATATATAAGACCCTCAAGTAAGAAGACAACAGCTCATCATTTTTGTCTATAATGCTAACCAGTTCAAGAATCCAACAGCCGTACACTCAATACATACTGAAAATGACACCATTGGACAACAAATATCATCATTGGCATGTCACACAATATGCTTGTGTTGTTCCGATCATGACCTAGAACCTTTCCCCTTCAAATCTTGATGACAGTTAAGTGGTTGCCCTTGACATGATCACATCTAACTATCACAACAATGACGTAGCAAATGTCATCTTCAAAAAGCCTGAGCTTCAAGCACCTTTGACGACTTATACTGCTTAGACTGCTTTCAAGCCTGTCAAATGCTGATGCAGCAACGCCCATTGCCCTGCCTGGATCTTGCTCATATAAATCCCATATAACAAGATTCAACCTCATGCTGTATCATATACCATCACCTCATACATTTACAAACCTTTCATACTAAAAATGACTCAATCAAAGAACACATCTGAAACATTCCCCCTTCCCGAAGAACCATCCAGTTCTACTACTACCACTGCCCATCCACAAACATCAGCTGCATCTGTACTGGTGAAACTGAACACTGCTGACAATGGCTTTTATGCTGCGACACCCAAACTTGCTTACCGCGCTGAATATTTTGCTGGGGGCCAAAATGGTAACATCCTCATTGTCAAAGGACGTAACTCTGATGAAGAATTCATAGTCCATGGTGTCTATGAAATTAGTCAAAATGATTTCTATCTTATGCCTGACACCAACTTCAATCCTACAAATGTTTTCCAAGGACATTTTGCAGATGTCCAACTAAACTGCAGACTCATGGCAGGCTGCAGTGAAGCCTTCAAATTTAGCTCAGAAGACTTTTCAGCCATTCTTGACAATATCCAGGTGTTCGAGAAGTTAATTCCAAGAGAACGGGATTATGAGACGCTCAGCATGATACACAACTCACTTGGCCATAGATCTATAAAACTAACACACAGTCTCTTTGAAGTATGTAATTGTCCAATTCATGCTGTCTTCCTTAACTGACTGAGCTCAATATAACATAGGCCAAAGCTGATGACGAAGAACATGAAAAGAATATTAATGATGAAATCGATGGTGACAGCAATGGCTCGACATGTAAGTGGCATGATATTTACTAGTACTACATTGCCTTAACTAACTTGCTACTTACATTAGCAACTGCAGACAGCCTGAATTCTGATTTCAACATGTCATCTTGGCCAGTTGCAGACCGCTGTAAAGATCATCTCCATGAACTCATATCCACCCACAATATTCAGCCTTTACCTGCCTATGATGAAAACCACAATCTTATCCCACCAATTCAATATGAATCCAAATTAAAAGGTGTGCTTGTTGAAGTGCATATGGCTATTTGCCATCATTGTATCAAGTCGTCCAAATGTGACATTTTCAATGCAGTGTTGCAAGAACTCATTGTCCTTGCTCCACCCGCAGCCATGCCAACCAGCCCATTCAAATGTCGCTGCCTCCATGAAGGGCCTTCTTCCGAACAACAGAACAAAGGGAAAACCCCAATCAGAGGCTGACCGGCATGTGCATATTCAATCTTACAATTAATATCAGTTATTTAACCTCGCACCACTACAGAACCCAGTGGTATCACATAACAGTTCCTTGTCCTTGTGCCAATCCATGCTTTCAGTTATCAGAACATAGTATGAATGACTCAAATCTTGTTATACAAATGAATATTTCTAGATCACACTGTACTTCCATTGCGATGTTTGTTGATAATCACCACCATTTGCAAAATGACTCAAATGGTTGAAAAGATCGACACAATATGGCCAGATGCCTAACACTACCATGAGGGCGACGAATTGCCACAGTGCAACCGCAATGTTGCTTATTTCCGCAGAAGGCTGCGTACCTGCTACCTTGCTGGCCAGATGTATCACCTTCGAGCTTCAATGGGCTCCCACTTAATATTTTCATTGTATGGCTTCTTCTTCTTTCTTGCAAACTGACTAGTTGGTTCACTCAGGTGCAAGTAAAGCGCGCGATACTTTCTTGAGATACAGGTTTCAGCTTCTATATAATATAAATGGTCACTCCATAGTCCTGATGATAAATGATGCACCTGAGTGGCACCATTAATATTACTAATTAGTAATGTGATGAGGTACCTCTTCCCATTACTAGTTAGTAACACCTATATACCATGCCTTATACCAGCAATAATACCAGCACATCAGCACTGACTTGGGGGAATTTCTGAGCTCAATATCCTCTACTATATTAGGTAGTAATAGTAATCAACATCCAGCTAATCCCGCCGCATTACCGATGTGGTACAAACATAGCATTACACCTTCGCAATCATTCCCATGCACTTGTGCTCATCATACCCCATGATGAGCTCATCATTCCCTCACCTAGCAGTCATTTCTTCACAGATTTCTGGTGTACTTTGCTTTTTACCAATGTGCCGACTACCCAGGCCCATCTAAAGACCTTCCAGCACTATCGGTTGGCCAGTCAACATGCCTTGAAGGATTGCTGAACCCTCTACATCGGACACAACAGTGACACAGGATATTCTGTCCCTCACCTTCCTCCCCTTCCTCCCCTTCCTCCCCTTCCCAAATCTCCCACCAGGCGCAACACTTACAGTGGCTCAAAAAACTGTCCGCATGTTTGCACTATTTTCACTATTTACATTATTGTGTATGAATGAACAGGTATATCTAGAACGTGCCAGTGGGGTATTTTGTAGTACCCCTTCAGGGCAAGATTTCGAGCCCTTACCCGTGGGAATCCATTGTAATATGGTGGAGCTATGAGCATTACAAAATGATGACTCATGCGGACAGTTTTTTGACCCAAATATTTTACACAGATAATCAAGTGTTCTGGTATTTTGTGTGACCTCCCTTGGCTTTAATCACTCCTTCTATCTTTCTAGGCATACTTTCAATCAATTTCTGACAGTCCTCTGCTGTAATATTTCCCTACTCCACTGTGACTCTCTCGCATAACTCCCATACCCCTTTAGGAGGGTGGTCATAGGCTAAAAGCCTCTTCTTGAGTACTCCTGATAGATGTTCAATGATATTAATATTAGGAGATTGTGCTGGCCAGTCAAGGAGATGAATATTGTGCTCTTCAAACCATTCTCTGACTCTCCTGGATGTATGCTTGGGATCATTATCCTATTGAAAAATGATATCTTCTTCATTAATTTCTAATTCTGTCATGCTAGGCAGCAAGTGGTGGTTGAGAATGCCCACATACTGGTCAGCATTCATCCTCCCCTCAACTTCTGCAAGAATTACCACACCATTCTGCTCCATACAGCCCCATACAATTAGAGAACCTCCTCCAAAATTGAGAGTTTCATTAATCTCTCTGTCTGTAAGAGGCCCCCCCTTCTTTTTCCACACATATACCTTCCCATCTGACCCAATTCTATTGATTTTAGTCTCATCTGACCATCTGACCAACTTCCAGTCCTCTACAGTCTAGTGTTGATGGGCTAGGTCAAACACTAGTCTTCTCTTCCTGTAAGTGATGGAAAGAAGAGGCTTTTCTTTTTTGTTACAGCCCTAAGATTGGCTTCCTTAAGGACATTTCTTACTGTTTGTGAAGAAACTGGAGTAGTGATGATGGAATTGATATGATAAGTGACTTGGACAGCATTATTAGCCTTTTCTGTAGGTGATATGTTGGATAATGATCCCTCGTATCAGTAGAGGTGAGTTTGGATGGACAACCTCCACTGAAGTTTTGCTTGTCTAGGTGACATTCTTTGATGAGCTTAGCTACAGTAGACTTGCATACACCAGTTATAGAGGCTATTTGATGAGTGGAGAGGCCAGCAATAGACAGAGACAGGATATTATCACTTTGAGCAGGGGAGATGACTTTCATAGTGATTATGACTATGATATATGGGACACCCTTTATTATATAATTAGAAATAGGTGTAATAATGTCATAATGACACCACTTCATAATTTATTTAATAGTGACATGGATTTATGGTGTCATAACTCATAATTTATAGAATTTAAATCTAGGGTCAAAAAACTGTCCACATGAGTCATCATTTTGTAATGCTCATAGCTCCACCATATTACAATGGATTCCCACGGGTAAGGGCTCGAAATCTTGCCCTGAAGGGGTACTACAAAATACCCCACTGGCACGTTCTAGATATACCTGTTCATTCATACACAATAATGTAAATAGTGAAAATAGTGCAAACATGCGGACAGTTTTTTGAGCCACTGTATCCCTTTCAAGGATTCCAGGGCCTGTGGGATACAGCTGTTCGCTGATGCTCACCATCACAGAATCCTTGCAGTTGGTATGTGGTGCACTCTCGCATGTCCAGGTGCATGTGCATTGCTCATTACTTGCATCATCATTCCCTCACCTTCCCCCCTTCCTATCTCCCACCAGGCGTGACACTTATCCCTTTCGAAGATTCCAGGGTGCACGGGATATAGCTGTTTGCTGAAGTTGTTGGTAGCCAGGACGAGGGAGACATGGAGCTCGACGGGCATGCATGGTATGTGTATTTTTTTCAACTATCCCATGTTTACTGACTTGTGCTACAGTATTCAGGGCAAGTGTCATTGTTGGCATGTGCCTTGAACTTGACTCCACTGCAACTGTCAGATGTTCCAGTGTCTGCACCCAGCACTATACCTCCCCAGCCTCCTCATTAATCTTGCTGTGCTGCTCGTCATCGCCATCATCAATGGTCTCCTTGCTTTTCACACTTGTTGCCTTGGCGGCACGGCGTTTTTGGGCCTTATAAACCTGTTCGCCATTAGCCTGGCACTCACAATTGTTCTTCGTGCATTCAGTGCATTCACTGTCAGGGAACTTGAGCCATGCGCAACTGTTATTGATCAGGCTGTCAAGGAGTTGAACAAGATTCTCGTGATGTCCAATCTTGCCAGGATTCTGCATGGTTCCAAGGGGAAAGCCATCCAGGGCAATGCCGTAAGTCTCCACAATCTTCCACTCGTAATTTTTGTAATTCATTACGACCCTTTTCTTTGGAGCAGGATTCAATGTCGCAACAATGATGTCTGGATAGTTTGTTGTCAAATACTAACCTGCAAACTATCACTGCAGAATTCACCTAGTCCATCCTGAATATTCTGGCAGCACAAACTGACGAGCTTTGTCAATGGGAGCCGTTGGCTCACAGTTCCAGCACTATCTTTTGTTTACCATCAGTACATTTCGTACATTTGTCATCATTTTCGCTTACCAAATCACTGACAACCCAGGACTCGATTTTAAGTGCAAAGCATTTTGGTTCCATGCCGAGAACATCCTTGACAAACGACACCACTTTTGATGTGTAGAAGAGCTTCGGCTCATGATATTGTTTGGCATCACCTCACACAGCCAGATACATGCCTTCAAAACCTGTTCATGCATGTATAGCAGTCCACTTTCACGTCATCAATTAGTGGTGCGGCTGGAACCTTTAGTGTACATACTTCATTTTGCATGATATTAAAAGTTGCATTAATATTCTTCTGCAGCACCTTCGGATTTGCATGAACAACCTTGACGCATGATTGACGGAGGTTGACAACACTTTTGCGAAGGTCCTCTTTTTCTGTTCTCATCAAACAATAATATTTTGACAACAACTCTGCATGGTGAGCCTTGATGAAAGCTGGCAATTTCATTCGATCTCCTGTGCCATGCCCTAAAATTTCAGTCAGTATATATTCTAATGGTGTAGCGAGAAATACACACCTTCATTATATTTGTTTAGGTTTTTTCTGACGAACGCATTCCAAGGATTTGCACTCCAGCGGTTCAGGAAGGTCTTCGTGGTGTGAAGCTGTCGTCTGGTCCACTTCAAGCTTCTGTACAACGGTAAATAAATTTCCCTTTGTTTCGATTTTAATGCAAGCTTACTGTCCGTGGTCTTGAGCGATGGCACGAGCCTCTTCTTGGTATGTTTCACATGCTGTAGCAATTGCATCGGTCAAGTTAACGAATTTGTTGCGCTGTTTAGCCTTCTGCTCTGTTGTCAATTTGGCACGGACACGCTGATGCTTCGATGTGGAGATTGGAGCCATCTCCAATGAAGTATTGTGTTCTTCGAAAAGATTAAGGTCTTGGTGGGCTGGAGGGATTAAGGCCAAATTTTCAAGGAGTCATGGTACCGATTTCCGTGAACTTAAGAAGGGTCCACCAGACTTAAACTCTCCGTCCCATTCACCCCATTCATGTAATAAATATCATCTAGACATTTTTTGATTTAAATAAATTTGCACTACTTTATTGCATGCCGGTGTCTAACTCTAAATTTCACTGCCCCTGCCGCCTAGCACTGACACTGCTGACATGGCCCTGACCCAACCTCACTGTAATACCCTGATGGCATGGTCAATACATAGTCAGCCAGTGTGAATACAACCTTACATTTTGCACAAATACGACAGGGATGTTGGTGACAAGTTCATATGGTGGTGGTGGCAGCAGATCATTGTCAGGATCAGTAGAAGCTGATACATAACCCGAAATATGGAATCGGTGTAGGGAGCATTCCTATGCTGGGCTCGTATTCATTGATTTTCCAATGTATCATACATCCATCTGACTCTCATCCGCCCCATCCGAGTCCCATCTGACCCTCATCCGACTCATCTGACCCTCATCTGACCCATCCGATGCACATCCACTTTTTGGATGACCTGCGGATACCTTCGGATCTCTTCCTATAGCTCACGCATCCACTGCATCTGTCCTGTCCACATCCATTCAACCTCATTGGTACATAGTTACGGTCATTTTCCTGTTACTGACTGAACACAGACATATCCTCTCACACTCCACTGTTTTTCAGTTTTCTTATGGCACAGTCTAGACTCGCTGTCTGTACAAGAAAATACTCTACCCTATAACTATAGAGAGTTTCGGAAAACTTATCATGTTACCTCTCCCGCTTTTCCTTCTCCTTACCAGTATATTGTTGTGACCTATACCCACTATCAATTCAACATTTGATGACTTTCCTTCCAGTTTGAATCGCATCCTACATGCATCCGCAGGTCCAGTCCACCATCCAACGCATCTGATGAACCCGTACATTCATTCGCTTCATCCGCTTTTCATCCGCTTTTGCAGATCTTCATCCTATCGGGTCGTTATAGACAGAGACTACTTCCCAGTAGCAATCCCCTATAGGGCCGAACGTGCTTGTCACTCAAGTGAGGCAGCAGGTAGCAAAGACCCAACTTTGGAGTAGTTTATCGTATCCCTCTACTCTGTTTGTTGTACCCACACCGGTTAAGAAGCAGATGCTCAGCAGGGTGCGAAATATCATCTTCATGTGGCATGACCATAAAATCCACTGT
>JABCPV010000207.1:0-75292 GCA_016584345.1 Suillus ampliporus
GATACTCCCATCAAACGGGATAGTTCCCCATATTACCCTTTACGACTCTTGCACGATGCCGAGTCGACACTCTGAACGCTATGGGCAAGGAGATAAAAGACCATGTTGTTGGCCCAATGCCAGTGGAGGACTTTCTAGACGAGTTCCTGCTGAATCCGAAAAACCATGACCCCTCGGACTTCACTTCGCTCTTCACTTCGGCCTCCAAAGCTGAAGTATTCAACATGCAGTCCATTAGGAAAGAGGAGGATGCTTACGATTTATTCGTGAGTGACCCTGCATCTAAGGATAGTGAGATCATTGACAATCTAACTCCAGATCAACGGCATGAAACCCTTCGCCCCCCAATTATCATTTGTGAACTCGTCCAAATGTGCAGACATGAAGAACTGTTCGGCCTTCACATTCAACGTCAAGCCAGATGTTTGTGTCTACACCGACGGAACATCTCAAGGCTGCGATATCTCCAAACTTGAAGTCAACGTCGAATTCAAATGGAATGATGGATATGACGCATTCAGCAAAGATCCTGGGCCTGATACGCATATTGTATCTGCGACCGAGAGGCCTTCGATACGTTGGGCCAGATAACAAGCTATGCTAGTGCTCAGCTCGGCGCTCAATATCGCACCCACACGTTCTCTGTCTTGATCGTCCACAATTGCGCTCGCATCATCAGATGGGACAGGGAGGGAGCTATTGTTACGGTGTGGGGAACGTACCCACTGTAGGCCTGTATTCCGTGAATATCAAGGACTCTACAGGTGACTATCCGTATATCCTGCCCTTCATATGACACCCATCCGTCTTATCCGACTCACCCGTTCAACACCCGTCTCACCCGTCTCACCCGTCTCACCCGTGCGTTCCACCCGTTCCATGCGTTCCATGCGTTCCGTGCGTTCCATGCGTTCCATGCGTTCCATGCGCATCATCCGTGTCTTCCCGCGCCCGTCCGCATCATCCGTATCTTCCCACGCACGTCCGCATCATCCGTGTCTTCCCGCGCTTGTCCGCTTGTCCATCCGCTTGTCCACATATCCGCGCATCTGCACTTCCGCTCGCCCGATCCATCTGTCCATGTCCGTCTATCCTCATTGGTAAGTTTTCCGATCACCTGTCACTATTTTCATAAAGATCCCATCGTATTACGTACCCTTTCTGCTACTCGGACCCGGATGCATGTAGAGCGCCCTAAAATGCGGTACCTGTCCGCCAGGGCACTCCAGATCACTCTCCCTACATATAGACAGGAAAAACATGTAGAATAGGATCGATCCAGACCCGCACTTTATTTCCCACTTTGTTTTCCTCTTAGAAGGATTTGCTATTCCGCTATTTTGCCAATGAACACTCCTTGACTTGCTCTGTAACGTCCGCATCGCCCGTATAGTCCGCATCGCCTGTAACGTCCGCATCGCCCATATCGTCCACATCGTCCACATTGTCCGCATCTTCCCGCGCCCATCCGCATCGTCCGTGTCTTCCCGCGCCCGTCCGCATCATCCGCATCTTCCCGCGCTCATCCGCACTTTCTCGCATCTACAAATCCTCCATCCTATCTACGATAGGATTGACTCGGGTCGTTAGACAGAGTCTAGTTTGTGTTTCTCCTCGCATTTATCGAGGATCGCTGCCCAGTAGCAATCCCCTTGGGACGAGTACAAACCTCGCACCCTAGGAACTTATTGACTACCCTTAGCATCTATATTTTCCTCACCCACAACGGGCGCCTTCAATTACAACAACCCACACTTAGCCGACTTCTTCTATCGTTATGCGCGAGCATCGCCTGAGATGCGTGGCATTGATACTTCTGTCACGCCCGCTAGCACCGAGGATGCTGCTCTTGCAAGGAAGGCCTTGAAACTTCCCACCGCTACGCGCATGTTCAAAGTTGCAGTTCCTGAGGATCCTGCTGTCGAGGACTCTGGGTGGTTGACATTGATTATTCCCCAGCCTGTTGCAAAGGGTTTTCCACCTGTTAGCCGCTGGACTCGCACGTGCCCTGCATTTGATCTCCTGAACCAGAAGGTCGTAATGTTCAAGGACTCGTGGCGCATGTCGATAGAGGATGTCCTACCGGAAGGCGAAACGTACAAATTATTAAAGTTACACAAAGTTCGCAATGTTGCAACATGCATTGCATTTCATGATGTAATCCACCCATCCCTCAGCAAAACATGCAGACTGCTAAGTTTGGAAGCGCCAAATGGGCGTGTCCCAACAGGGATGTCGCCAAGAAGCTCATCACTCCACATACTCTTCACTGCCTGGTTCTTGATATTGTGGGCGAGAAGTTGACCAACTATGCAAGATCTCATGAACTTGTCCAGTCTATCCGTGATGCATTGTTTGGTGTGTATTTTTCAATCTCACATATCACCTAATCTCATTAGCCACACAGCTCACAAGGATGCGTTCGAAAATGCAAAAATCTTACATTGAGACCTCAGTGTCAGGAATATCATTATCTACCGAGGAGTGGGCTTCCTTATCGACTGGGACCTAGCAAAGTTGCTCACCATTAGGGGTTCTCGACAAACGACTCGCACGGTATGTTAATTCCATGCCCAAACTCGTATTTTGTACTCATTTTGCTCGCTAAGGGAACCTGGCAGTTCATGTCTGCTCACCTCGTCAAGAATGGCACCGCCATCCATGCTGTTGGGGACGACCTCAAATCGAGCTTCTACGTCATTCTGTGGACGGCTTTGATGTACGCGGCGAGCTACATGAGCATCGTTGACTGGATGCAATTCATCACACATACCTTCGACGCTGATCCACTGCAGGGGTCTGGAGGATCCGCGAAATCGAATTTTCTCATCGCGAACACCGACCTCCCACAGGATATATTTGTCGGCTGCAAGCCGCTCGACAATGTTGTTGTTGAACTTGCTCAATTCTTCTCGCATAGATACTCCAAGGTCCGCCCTGAAGAACGGGCGTCACTTGCGAAATGGCAGGTTACATTGAAGAATGCTTTGGCCGAAGGGGAGGAGGGGGATGAACGCACAGCTGCACATCAAATGATGATAGATGCCGTACAAAACTTCGTGCTGGAGTCGCCTGCTTACAAGAAGGAGATGGGTATGAAGCTCCTGCACTTGCATGACCCTGTCATCAAGATTTACAACAAGCACCTTGAGTCACCCGGTTGGCCTGACCAAGACGCGGCCAGACTGCAACCACTGCAACCGAGCGAGAAGGCAGCTGGGCGTCACGTGTACACGAAGTCGCTTCTTGTCCAGGACCCGACGCCAGTGCGGGTGCAAGTCACACCAACTGGCAAGAAACATAGGCTAGATCCTGAGGATAGCGATGAGATCCTCGGTCCGGTGGGTGGCTTAGATAACCTTTTGTCCTTATGATACTCTAGTGTTACTTTGCGCGCTATATGCATCTTCATACATACTGTGATACATTTTTCATATACAATTTTCATATACAACATTACCGATCCTGTGAAATCTCATACACCATCATCTCTTTCGGCCAAGAACACATGCAATTGAGGGAGCGAGTGTGATTCTTCAAATGTCAGCGCTACCACAAAAAAAATTAAATCACAATCTTTCTATCTCCAAGTCGAATTGAAGAGACTCTGGCCACTGAGTGCCCAATGAGTTGCCCGATGAATGCCCAATGAGTGCCCACTGTAATTTTCCTTGGTCAAAATTATACATTTTTTCGAACCTCATTTTACCGGGAGACAATCTGAAATTTCCTGGAATGGGCAAACACCCATTATTATGTAATATTTCGCCTCTGCGCTAAAATTTTGTAATTACCATGAATTACCACTGGTTGCAAAAGTTAATATTTATACTAACATTTATGTCAGCAGAACACTTAGAGTATTATATACATTTAGATGGACTTAAAATTTGTATCGAAATGTGTTGTTTTGCTGTGTCAGTTGCCGGCAGTCAAAATTTGTTATGGTTCCAGTGTCAAAATTCAATGCGGAAATGGATAATTTGTCGACCACATTTTGATTCAAGTCTTGCCTGTGGAAAAACTCCCAAACCGCCGGTGTGTAAAAAGCATTCACGAATCAGATGACATCACCTTCCCAAAGCCGAATTTATGGTCTAAATATAGATTCGAGAATGCTCCGGAGAGAAAGCCCTATCCAGTAACTCAGACACCATACGGAGATTCTTGCACAGCAGTGGAATCGTACAACACATGCGAACACGAATACCAGAGATACCACAGCAAAATTCAGCTGTCAGGACGGTAGGACAAGTCAGTTTCGGAGATAACTGTGGCAGGTGTGTGAAACCACCTACGCCATACACTGTCTGTATCCGAGGGAGCAATGGACCAGTCGACCCATCATTCCATCCAGCTACGTACATCGACCCACAAACTGTCGCAAACTGCACTCGTGCGCGCAGCCGCTGACCTTTCGTTTGGCTTTCAGGTCAGAGATCGATGCCGCTCCTGAAGCAGTTGCAGACGACTCCACTCGCATTTCAATTTCTCCACTGTGTTTTTCTTTACTATCATGATGAGGGTCGACCGTCGGATGGCGCGAAACTGCGTGACCTTCAGCGATCGTCGTCTGCATAATGAGTGCTGAATTCGTATGAAGTAGTACAACCGGGGAGGTTCTCGGATCCAAGACTATGGCTTAGAAACGAAACTTGAAGGCTCAGTACGTTCGGGTGAGCAACAGAGCAGTACTTGGAAAGGATAAAGTTTCAATCTTCCACTAGAGGGGATTAAGTTATTCATGACATTTCCTGAGAATGAGCTTCGAGTGGCTTGGGTCCGCGGGCCCGGAAGGGCTCTCAATCATGCGGATGCCGATAAACCCATGATGTAAATAAGTGCAACCATGGTCCATGGATCAAATTTACTAACCAAGTTGTCCGACAGACTCGGCGCAATATTACAACTTTGTGGCTCGTAGTACATACCATAATGCTACTACATACTTCTACTTACACCAGTAATGCTCTATGGAACTTTATCATTTCAAATCACGATATGCAACTCCATCATGAAATCTATATATGCAACTTGATTGCAAATTCAAACCTTCAATCAGGATGACGCGAACCATGGGGCACTAGCGCCCACAACGCAGTCATAAGACCCATGATGCCAACCAATCTAAAAAGAGGTGTGAGGTGCTCATGACTTCCTGGTCCTGTGATTACGACACGTACAGAGGCTGCAGGGATTTTATTCCAGAACTTTGCGCGAGAGCACCTGCCACAAACGGGACTAGTGCAGAGCCTGCCTGCCCCACTCCTGCAATCCAACCAATAGCACCTATTTCCGGGAGTTGTGAATCACAAACCATGAGTAGACAGTTCGAGAGACATACCAGTAAGTATCCAGCGAGGAAGGACGCGTCCCGCATGGTTCATGACAATCGGATACATTGGCCCCAATAACACGCCAGTGACACAGACGGCGACTGCATCGCCTACCAATGACGGAACGAACCATACGATTAACTCGAGACTACCAGAAATGGACATTAGTGATGATAAAGCAAGCGCGCTTCTATCACTAACCCGATAGCCAGGACAGCGTAGATGAACATAGCCAACCGTTCTCCAATCTATTATGTCCCGAATCAGCCGATATGTACATTCATGCTGAATTGAGAAATCTACCTTTTCATTAACCCATAGCATGGCCAGTCGACCAACCACGAGACCTACAGAATACTTATAGATAAGTCAAGGATTGTCAAAGGGCGCTGTTGCATACCACCGAAAAACCCGGTGGAGATATAACCAGATGAGGGCCCTCCACCTCTGACATCAATAATGTAAGTAACAATCCAGCCTTTTTCAGAGCGTTAGATACATCATTAGGATCATGTAGATGGTCACGAACCGCCAATAGTAACCTCGGCTCCAACGTAGAGTAGCGTGAATGCTGCCAGAAGATGAACATCTTTGTTCGCGAATATCTGCCTGAGATGACTATGCTCGCTTGTACTGTTATCCTCGTTTACAATGCCTATCTCCGCAAGACATTCTGGGGAATGCAAATAATCTCAGAGATGCAAAACTCATGGCATGCAGATTGTCCATACCTCCCTGGCGCTTCAGCCGGAAGACTATAATTAAGGCGATTGTGTTGGAGACCGAAATTCCAAGGGACGTCAAGTAATATAAATTCCACTGAGGTTGTTGTGAAAATTGAGTTGCAACCAGAGGAGATGAGAAAGCCCCGGCCCCTATGAGTTGTGAGCATCGACTTTACGAAAATTGCTGGTAAAATTACCATATGCTACATATTTCGGAGTGAGTGGGGTGAATAAACTGCATAAAGATGCCTGATTCGTACCTGCCATGAGAACACCCATCTTCAATTCTGCATTTTCTTTAATGGATGCAACATAGCCGACCGAATTTGCGTTCTGTGTCACGATGTCTAGTAAATTAATGTTCATGATGATAAGTCAATACACTCGCCTGTAGGGCCAGTCCGATTCCGTTAATAAAGTACGCAAATATAAACGCGGGAAAGGGGGGCCCCGATGACTGAATACTGTACGCCACGACTTGACATAGGGAACCTGGAGTACGAGAATTTGAGAATTGTCGCGGCCCTCGACATCAGCGGGCAGTACCTAGTACCATCACCTGACAAAAAGTCAGTCGTTGCATCATTTTTCGAGTATGAATGGCATACTTTTCCAAATCCTAGCTTCTCATCCAGGATCACATTAGAAACAGCACCCATCATAAAACCCTATTTAGTCCACTTAAGATGAGAATCATTGCCAGTCCAGATGTCTCATGCACACACTGACCACACAGGCGAAAACGAAGATCAGAGATACAACAGTATACCCAACCTGGAAGACACGTCAACAAGCAGTCGTAGTACAACACAAGAAAATGTACCCCATAAACATTCTGGATCCTCGGTAACAGAGGGCCATTCGATCCATCATTCCAACCCTCCAGATAGACGAACCAACACAGCGTCGCAAGCTGGATCTTCTCCCGCATCTTTTGTGTTCTAGGCTTCACCTGTGGCTGAGTGCATGAATCATCATTCTGCTTGTTCATGGGTGTCACGGGCGAAAGTTCAATAGCATCTGCAGAACCCTCCGCAAGATCACTGCGCGACCTAGGCGACGCTTGACATGTCGATGCGGCTCCTGATGCGAGATATGCCTCGTCTGGGGCAAAAATGGGGTCAGTCGTGGCTGGTGAAAGAGACATGTATACGAAGAGAAAATGTGAGGGAAAGGATAAGACTCACAACAGTGCTCCTCATCGGAAGTTCCATACTTTGTTGCGCCACCGTCGGAGCACCATGTGATGGTATATTAATTTGATATATCTTTTAGATACTGAAGTACTGAGATCCCGCCTCGACATCACGTCATAATAAGCATGACATACTGGCGAACCTCCCTACGGTCTATTGGTGAATGCCCACTAGCATAGGTCAGAAGCAAGGTCCGAAGAATTCAGCCGGCACGCACTACTGAATATCCGGGCATGAATCAGGGCGGATACATCCGCAAAGGCAGTAATAAGGGGCGTGGCTATTTTGACGCGGCGTGACGCAACAGTGACGCGGCACTGACGCGGCACTAGACGCAGGCTGCGAGGAATATACGACGGCCGAATGTAGTCGATGAATTCGAGAAAGTATGGATTTTCACTGACGGAAAACGGACTGTTGCTGTGAACTACATAGCTGCGTGAAGACCCGGATGAGGATGCATGCATACTTTGACTTAGGCTAAGCTAAACTCACCGAAACAGCTTGAGATTCGCGGTTTCCCGCTGCACAGGAGTCGATGTGTGATCAACTAGAGGGGCTGGTCACGAGTCTACTGGCGAACTGCCTTCGTAACGGTATGGAAGACAGGACAGCCGTGCTCGTTTTTCAGCGTTACGCTTCCATTCTAGGCAGTGGGACTCCGTGCACCCCTTGTAGTATTATACCTTATGTTTAACCAAAAGTCGAATTCATTATTCGACGATGTCGTTCTGCTCCATACATAACCGAATATCCAGAGGATCTACGTAGCACGCCCACCTTGCGAGTTTCTCATGGTGCGCACTAATATGCGTTGACTGAAAGCGCTGGAGAAAGAAAGAAAGGTACAGATTGTACAAAACCGGTGGTATGAAGGCAATGCCTGGGACAAAGAGGTCTGGGGCCTGGGCGTACTGTAAGGAGAATGGAATTATCTACCAGTGTCGTTGGTTTCAGATTGCAGAGTTGTTCGACGGTTGACAGTCCATCAAATAGGTCATTTTGGACACTGACGGGTTCCCCGGCGTTACTGACACACTCGCACACCACTCTCTTGCCGATAAGCTAGACGTGATGGCTGCGCAGGTACTCTTCAAACTTGCCCAACTAAATAATGTCGTCCCCCTCAGCGGAACCACAAGTGAACTGTACATGTAGCAAGATCTCGCCGCCGAGCGCATAGTGTTCAAGGAGGAGGTGCTCAACGATTATAAGACGCTTCCTCGATCGCGAGTCGGGATATTGCAAGGTCGCATCATAACTAATACTAGATGCTTCCGCATGGTGTACCTAATCTAATCTACGAGTCACCGCAAGATTTTGGAACCTTGGATTTTAAGGTGCGTTTCTTTCTACTACTAGTTCAACTGCAATAGTAAATGTAACAGACTTATCATGCATTCTAGGTAACAGTCGAACAAGACGCTAAAGACCATTTTTTACTATACATTAGGGACGCTCAAAGTTCGGGGGCGCACACGTCGCCCACGCCCACCGCCCACGCCTATGACCCCCCCGTACAACAACACCATCCCGTTTTGGACATATCCGTATTATATAATACAATGCTAATGCAGTGTGAAGTCAAAGGCCTGTACAATAAACATATCACAGATGACTCGTCACTCGCGCTGTTATTTGACCTTTTTTTGCGCTGTCATTTGACCATTTTCGTGCTATTATTTGTACTGCAGGGAATGTATTGTATTTGCGGTAGCTACAAGCAAACATGATGTATACTATTCTCGCATGATATGACTCACTGCTCGCGACAAATGCAACAAAGTGCTGCATCGTGTTGCAGCAACTCAAACCATCCTCGCACGACGGCGCACGATCCTGATTGTATGGGGGCTTTGAAAGGCCGTTGGCAGTGCCTCCGGGGACTTCAGGTAAACATCAATTCAAAACGCAAGCATCAAGCTGCATGTCGTTGGATAACAATCTCATCTGTGCGATGTCAGATACTCAGAGACCGTGTGCAGTAATGTAAGCTACACACCCCAAATTGACCGTGCCCTCAAAGTAGTTGTCCAGAAGCAGGAACATAACAATCAAAATATTCGTTGTCGCCATCAGACAGATTATCATCTGTGTCAGCTTGGATGCATTTACCTGTTGTCCGAAGTCGGCAAGCCAGCTCTTTGTATTTCTTTGTCAGGCTGCGAGAACTGTGTAAGTTTCAGGAAACAAAAGATGTAGCAGACTTACTGCTCATATGACATATTTCCGTTTGACACGGTCTCCAATCGCAACAGCATTCAGACTATGCAACTGTGGGAATATTGCAGCCCCCATGCACTGGTAAACGGTGACTTTGCTGTCGCCCGATGTTCTCTGCAAGTCATCATCAGTCTCGTACCCTTGTGCTATTTGGACTCGCTTACCTCGCCCTTCTTGCGCTTCCCCAGCAGCACGACTCTGTTTTCCGACAACTCTATTTGGTTCAGCAGTTGCCAGATTATATCGGCTGCCCAGAATCGCGACTCCGGTGTTCTTCTTCCGCATCACGAAGCACGACAATGACGAACAACGAAGTGTAAAATATCTAGTGTTTATTTTTCGCATGTTCAATATTAGGTAATGTGCAAACTACGTTTTAGGTAGGATGTGTTGTGCGAAGGGGTCATAGGCGTGGGCGGTGGGCGTGGGCGACATGTGCGCCCCCGAACTTTGAGCGTCCCTATTGACACCACAGAATTTCAAGTACATTTGTTGCGCGCGAACTTCGAAGGTGCACGGAGTCCCTACATCAGTAAGCTTTAATTATGGATGAAACACTTGAGCACTCAGGTTTACAGGACGAATATCAGAGAATTTGTCTTCCCTGGTATCCAACAGTGCGTAAGTTGCAACCTTGAGGGAGACTTCTGATTGCCGCTACTGGGTCTTGCAGTCCGGATTGTTATAAAATGCTTCCGTAAACTGCAACGACCATCATCGGACGCCATCGGGCATTGTTCAAGTTTCACGCGACTCTCGTGTGTTTTATTTTACAGTTCGAGTTCGTAATTTGAACTTGTGCAATGTGCTCATCTCAGGTTCCCGCTGACCTTCCGCACGTGTTAGCTTGCTATTTTTTTTCTACCTCAGCTATCTCTCTCCAAAGCTGTCTGTACGTCGATATGTGCTCGACATCTGCATTTGACCACCCTCATCATTTCTGTAGGATTCATGGTCCTCGGGAACCGAGATTTATCATGGTATTCTTCATTGGTAATTTTTTCTTAGGCAGATTTTTTTGCTGGGACCACACCTCATCATTGGCATTCAAGAACATCACGCTAGGCTCATGGCTAGTAACCCGACACAGGAACTGACGTGATTACAACTACTTTCCAGCTGTGCGTACATGTTTCGATCGCAACCACCGCAACTCCTTTGGGATGACTATTACTAGTAAGTTATCTGACGGAGCGTATCGAAACTTCATTCACATGGTGCTGCGTCTGCACTGTGTAGCACTGCTGGATTTGACTGTTATTATTATCACATGTTCAAGTTGCGTCTATAAAGTCTCTATGGTCTCGCTCGAACCTCAGGTTCACCGACTCCCCACCTGCGACCATGACATTCCTACCGACTCATGAGCCTGTCACGCTGGCTGTCATCGGCTGTGGTCAGAGAGGGGCTGTATGTAGTCGTCCGCGTCCCGTCTCCCGGTGCACTGACACTTGTGATACACAGGTCTATGCCGAATATGCCCTTGATCACCCGCAGAAGTGCAAGGTAGTGGCTATTGCAGATCCGAGGCCAAAAACGAGCGATATCTTTGCCCGCAATCATAAGCTCGACCGGACCCTCGTGTTTAATACCTGGCAGGAGCTCTTAAAGGCTTCCGCTGAGACTATTCAAACCGTTGGGAAGCGCCTAGCGGATGCTGTAATTATTACGGTGCAAGACCACATGCATTGTGAAGTGGTGTTGGCGTTCGCCGCCCAGGGATACCATATACTTTGCGAGAAACCCATGGCTACAAGCCTTCAAGACTGCCTTGAAATGGAGAAGGCAGTCAAGGATGCTGGTATCATCTTCGGAATTGGGCACGGTGAGTGATAACACCTGTTCTACCGCAAGCTTCGAACCTGACGCGCGGCAGTCTTGCGCTACTCCTCCTATAGCAAGGCCATTACCGAAGTGATCCGTTCAGGACAGTTGGGTGACCTGATTAACGTGATTCACATCGTGCCAGTCGGTTACTTTAACTTTGCTCACTCTTATGTTCGCGGCAATTGGAGGAAAGAGTCCGAGTGTTGTTTTTCTCTCATGACCAAGAGCTGCCAGTGAGCCTTGTTTACTGTTTCACCGTGCATGAGCTTTTAACTGATTGAGCACACAAGTGACATAGACATACTCTGTCACTGGCTTTCCCCTGCGACTCCGACGCGAGTCTCTTCGTTCGGCTCTTTGCAGCATTTCCGTAAGGAGAAGAAGCCTCCCGCAGCAGGCACTGCAACTCGATGCTTAGAATGTCCAGTAGAACAAGATTGCCTATACAGCGCAAAGAAAAGTAGACCTCCTCTATCTTAATTTAATATAAACTAAGCCAAACCATGCAGGATACCTGGAACCAGTTTCTCGCGGACATACCGGCCGGCCAGGCAGCACTATTGTGGATGGAATACCAGACATAGAGAACATCACTGACGCTCTGCGAAATGGACCTTACGGACGATGCGTATACGAAAGCGATAACGATGTCTGTGATCAACAGGCACAGCAACGATTTTCTCTTGAAAAACATCATCTTACTATGATATTTCAGGTTGTAAATATCGAATATTCCACAGGGGCCACTGCTTCATTCACGATGGTGGCATACGCCTCCTTGATGTGGGATCGCCAGACACGTTTGCACTTCACACACGGCGAGATAGTTGGTGACATGAATAATTTTACTATCACCGACTTCCGTACGGGGCATAAGACGACGCATTGCCCCACAAACGAAGGTGGTCGCCACGGAGGCGGAGATTTGGGTCTTATCCGTACTTTCGTCGAGGCCGTGCGCACAAGCAATCAAGACCTACTGGGGGCTGATATCTCTGAGGTGCTCAAGAGTCATCTCACGGTATTTGCTGCTGAGGCAAGCAGGAGAGAAGGTAGAATGGTCGACTGTACGGAGTTTGAGAAAGCTATTAGAGCAGAATTGGATAAGCCAAAAACCCTTGATTTTGTAATCCCGGAAATATATAGAATACATTCTCCCTGCCCTGTTACGGATCCGAAATAGATCGGATCTCGAACGGGAGGATACAGGTTATGTAGACGGATCAAATACGGCTGCAAGAAAGACCTCATGCATCATTGATAGTATGCTAACCAATCTAGTAAAAAGGGGCGTGAAGTAATCATGACTTCTTGGTACTGGTATTATGACACGTACACAGGCTGCAGGGTTTTTGTTCCAGAACTTTGCGCGATAGCACCTGCAGCTTGCCATAACTTACGGGACCAGTGCAGAGCCTGCCTACCACACTCCTGCGATCGAACCAATGGTACCTATTTCCCGGGAGTTGTGAATCACAAACCATGTGTAAACTGTTTGAGACATACCAGTAAGTACTAACCAGCGAGGAAGGACGAGGTCGCAGTCCAATGACAGAGAAGGCGACCGCATCACCTACCAATGATCCGATGGAACAAACCATATGATTAACTCGAGCCTACCAGAAATGGATATCGGCGACTCGAATGATAAAGTACGCACGCCTCTATCGCTAACTTGATAGTCAGGACGGCGTAGATGAACCGTTCCTTGATCTATTGTGTCTCGAATGAGCCGATATGTGCATTCACGATGAATGGAGAAATATACATTTTCATCAACCCGTAGCAAGGCCAGTCGACCAACCACGAACGTGCGTAATATAAAAGGATAAGTTAAAGATGAAAGAAAGAGGGCTGTCGCATACCGCCAAAAAACCGGTAGAGATATAACCAGGTGAGGGACTTCCATCTTTGGCATCGATAATGTAGGTAACAGTCCAGCCTTTTGCAGAACGCCGGGTACATTATCAAGATGATGTAGACGGTCACGAACCGCCAATAATAACCTCGGCTCCAAGTAGTAGACCGAATGCTGCCAGAAGACTACATTTTCAGAGTGAGCGAGGTGAATAACCTGCATAAAAATGCCTGATTCGTACCTGCCATGAGAAGACCCATCTACTTTTCTTTATTGGATGCAACACAGCCGGCTGAATTTGTGTTCTGTGTCACGATGTCCAGTAGATGATGGTAAGTAAATATATTCGCCCGTAGAGCTAGTCCGATTCCGTTGATAAAGTACGCAAATATAAATGCGGGAAAAGGGGGGGGGGGGGGGGGGGGGGGCGATACAGTATACCCACTACTTGACATAGGGAATCTGGAGTGCGAGAATTTAAGAATTGTTCGCGGCCCTCGACATCAGCAGGGCAGCATAAGTTTCCCAGTCTGAATGGCGTACTTTTCCGAATCCTAGCATCTCGGCCGGGATCAAATTAGAAGCGGCACCCGTGATAAAACCCTATTTATGTGGCCCACATAAGATGAGAACCACTAGATCAGTCCAGATGACTCATGCACACACCGACCACACAGGCGAAAATGAAGACCAGAGATACGACAACATATCCCATGAAAAAACTTCAACGAGCAGTCGCAACACAGAATGCAAGAAAACACACCCCATAAACTTTCTGGATCCTTGGCAACAGAGAGGGCCATTCGATCCATCAGTCCCGATCAACCCTCCAGATAGGCTAACCAACGCAGCATCACAAGCTGGATCTTCTCCCGCGTCTTCTGTCTTCTAGGCTTCATCTGTGGCTGAGCGCATGAAGGTTTTTCCGAATCATCCTTCTGCGTGTCCACGGAGGAAAATTCGGCAGGTCACGCAAAGATGGACGTCGGACAGCCGGCCCGGAAACAGGAGAAAATGCATGACTTACTGCAGCGTTTAGAACGTAATCGTTCTAAATCTAAATCTATGTTTTGAAGTTCAGTGTTTTGCAAGTCCGTAAGTCAAAAACACCCAAAGGTTCAAATCAGTTCAAATCGCGTTGTAAACGTGTTCTAGCTAAGTAAACCTCCCTTCAATTACATAAACTCCGCGAGGATGTTGTTATGTCATTTGAATAACATTCGACCACTTAGATATCTTTGGGAAGGTAAAAGTTTGTCTGTCTCATGTACAACCTTACAGGACATAGAATCTAGATAGTAGCAATTGGTTTGCAGTTTGGAAACCGTTTTCTAAATTGTGAGCCGACACTTTCAACTTTTAAGATTGATTGAATCAAAATCTAGGATTCTAAATGCTGTAGGAAGTCAACCAATATTGACACTAACAGTACGGAGGTGAGCTCTGTTAAGAGAGCTCCTGCGATCATCTTTGCTACATCTCAAATCACCCAATGTCACCCTATCATGAAATCTATGTAAACAACTTGATTGCGAATTCAAACCTTCAATCGGGGCGACGCGAACTATGGGGCACCAGCGCCCATAACACAGTCATAAGAACCATTATGCCAACCAATCTGAAAAGGGGTGTGAGCTGATCATGGCTTTTTTGGTACCGTTATTATGACACATACACAGGCTGCAGGGATTTTATTCCAGAACCTTGCGCGATAGCACCTGCCATAAACGGGACTAGTGCAGAGCCTACCTGCCCCACTCCTGCGATCCAACCAATAGAACCTACCCCCCGGGAGTTGTGAATCAAAAACCATGAGTGGACTGTTTGGGACATACCAGTAAGTATCCAGCGAGGAAGGACGCGTCCCGTATGGTTCACGATAATCGGATACATTGGCCCCAACAACACGCCAACGACAGAGACTGCGACTGCATCGCCCACCAAGGATGGAACGAACCATACGATGAACTCGAGACTACCAGAAATGGACATCAGTGATGATAAAGCAAGCACGCTTCTATCACTAACCTGATAGCCAGGGCGGCATAGATGAACATGACCACCCATTCTCCGATCTATTATATCACGAATCAGCCGCAATCTTCATTCATGCTGAATTGAACGATCTACCTTTTCATTGATCCTTAGCAAAGCCACTCGACCAACCATTAGACCTACGAAATTTCAAAGGATAAGTCTGCATCGACAAGCGCTGTTGCATACCGGCGAAAAAACCGGTGGAGATATAACCAGATGAGGACCCTCCACCTCTGGCATCAATAATGTAGGTGACGATCCAGCCTTTCGCAGAGCGTTAGTTACATCGTTAGTATCATGTAGACGGTCACTAACCGCCAATAGTAACCTCGACTCCAACATAGAGTAGAGCGAATGCTGCCAGAAGATGGACATTTCTGTTTGCGCATATCTGTTTGAGATGACTATGCTCGCTTGTATCGTTATCCGTGTCTACGATGCCTATCTCCGCAAGACATTCTGGGGAATACAACTGATCTCAGAAATAAAGCAAAAATGATGTCATGCAGTTTGTCCTTACCTTCTTGACGCTTCAACCGGAAAACTATAATTAAGGCGATTGTGTTGGAGACCGCAATTCCAAGGGACGTCAAGTAATGAAAATTCCAATGAGGTAGCTTTGAAAATTGAGTGGCAACCAAGGGAGATGAGAGAGCCCCGCCCCCTACGAGTTATGAACATCGACCTTATAAAAATTGCTGGTGAAATTACCATATGCTACATATTTTAGGGTGAGCGGGGTGAATGGTCTGCATAAAAATGCCTGATTCGTACTTGCCATGAGAAGACCCATCTTTAATGCCGCATTTTCTTTAATGGCTGCAACATAGCCGACCGAATTTGCGTTCTGTATCACGATGTCTAGCAAATTAATGTAGGATGATAAGCAAATATACTCGCCTGTAGAGCCAGTCCTATTCCGTTCATGAAGTACGCAAATATAAACGCGGGAAAAGGGGGCCCCGAGGACTCGATACTGTATGCCACGACTTGAAATAGAGAACCTGGAGTGCGAGGATTTGAGAATTGTCGCGGCCCTCGACATCAGCGGGCAGTACCTAGTACCATCACCTTACTAAAGGTCAGGGTTGTTACATAAATTTTTCATCTGAATGGCGTACTTTTCCAAATCCTAGTCTCTCGGCCAGGATTACATTAGAAAAAGCGCCGATGATAAAACCCTATTTAGCCCACAGAAGATCAGAACAACTACCGGTCCGAATGTCTTGTATACAAACTGACCACAGAAGAAAAAACGAAGATTAGAGATACAATACCATAACCAACCTAGAAAAACTGTCAATAAGTGGTCACGACACATAATACAAGAAAATGCACCCCATAAACTTTCTGGATCCTAGGCAACAGAGGGCCGTTCGATCCATCATTCCAACCCTCCAAATAGATGAACCAACATAGCGTCACAAACTGGATCTTTTCCCGCGTTTGTTGTGTTCTAGATTGTGGCTGAGCGCATGAAAGTTTCTCCGACTCATCATTCTGCGTGTCCACGAGCGTCATGGGCGATACGGGTGAAAGCTCAACCGCATCTACAGAGCTCTCCGCAAGATCAAGCTTGCAGCGTGGCCTAGGTGACGCTCGACATGTCGACGCGGCCCCCGAGGCGAGATACGCCCCGTCTGGGACAAAAACGTGTTCAGTCGTGGCTGGTGAAATAGACATTGCGCGAAGAAAAAATAGAGGGAGAGGATAAGACTTACAATGCAAACATTCTTGGACCTTCTTATGAGACCAAGTCAATTGAAGTACCGGATGAATGGTCCGCTCTTTTACATACTCAAAAATAAAGGCATGTAATCTTGACGTGCCCGGTGCTCCTCGTATCCGAAGTTCGATGTCAGACCACTTCATTAACTTGATGTGGCCCTCATAGATACTTGATTGACCTAAACTTGACCTGAACCGTTAATGACAAGGCCAGATTAAAAACATCAGCAACTTCTGAAGTGCGAATCGAACACTGGCAGCCGCTCCAGGGAACACAGACGTAACTGTAACTTATTGCCAATCAGTCCTATGAGTCCTTTACATCCTGGATCAGAGGGCTTACTTCAGTGTTTAGAGTCCAAACAAGCTTTACGGCGCAGATCTTGAGGGTGGCCGGACTTGAAGTTTTACGTTATGCCTTAATACAAAGGAACAACTATATTCCTTCGATTGGTCTGGAGCTAGGGGAGACTAACGTTATCATAACCTACAAACGGGAAGCAAAAAGATCTTTATCTGTCTGCAGTGTCCACATGTCTGACACCATATAGTAAAGTACCAACAGAAGTGTAATATCTCAGTCCGGACCTCCGCTTCGCCCAAATTTGGTCTGTCAGGTGCGTGCAAGAGTATGCAGGCTCAGTAATTATTAGCTCCATTAACCTTGTCCTTGAGTTGTCCAATGAACTGTTGATAGCTTGGTAAAACATCGGCACGATCTTGTATGAGGCAGCTGAGAGCCCAGAGCCGCAAGGGCGGCTCGCCGTCCTCCTTAACAAGATACAGATGGGGATAATACACGCCTCTGCGCATCTCACGCATTTTCTGGATGATAGCGTTGACCCGCTGTGAGAAGTCGTTGTCTAGAACAGGAAGTGTCGTCTGATCGCAAGGTGTTTATCAGCAACATGGAGAATGGAATCGCAAAACAATAAGATGCGCACCTTGCCACCTCGTAGCACCTCGTAATTCGGCAGGTTGAATACGTCCATTACGAGTTGTGGTACAGCATCACGGCCGACCCACAAGAATATCGTCTGACCATCCTCAATCAGGTACAAACCATGTCTCTCCAGCCGTTCCGAAGTGAGGGGCAAAGGGGTTGGCAAATTAACACCTTGCTCGCCCACCGTTCCAGCCTGGGGATAGTGTTATTGAAATACCTAATTGCCACATCCAAACTAAACTTACTTCAGGTGGCATGTTGTGCAGCGAATAGAAGGTGGGATGAATGTACGGGATGAGGGTTTGCGACGGTAATGAGGTCAGCAAGGCCTGAGCATAGGCCCTGAGATCGGGAGGAATTTGCGCGCTTTGACGAATGCCAACCTACATAAGCAAGTGAGTCAGGTCACTCATGCACAAACAATGTGACCAACTCACACTCTTCAGTAGCCCGAGAACCAATACAGGCAGCATCTTTAGGTTCTCCGAGATCGCTAGTTGCGCATTCGCCCCTGCACCTGCGGATGTCATACTGCTCTTGTAACTGGACAAGATCTCCACGAGCCGCTGGTGCACTGCATCGCGGGCATCCTCCAGCTTGTGTGTCAGAGAGCGCTCAACGGCTTTGTTCGCTAGCAGGGTAGCAATCGCCACCTGGTCAGCAGACGCGAAAACTTCCGTAAGACTGCTAGTAGTCGGCAGCGCAAGAGTAATAACACGGATACGCCGCTCCCCATGACAAGTTGTGTGCAAAACTGCGGTCTGCATCACGACAAATGGTTGCGTAAGAGTATCCTCGATCTGGACCTCGATGGTGTAAGATTGATCAGTAGGCACAGCGGGCATGGCCAGGAGATCAGTGGAGCGAACAAAGAAGTTTCCGTGGAACGAAGCCATGCGCAAACCTTGATTGCACATATGAGCTTTGATAGCGGATAAGCAAGGGTCTCTTACCTTTCGAAGCACGGACGCGCATAACGGCTTCTAACATGATGGGCATCGCGAGGACCTCGCCGAACTCGTGCGCAAATTTAATGGCATCCTCAGACCGGGCAGCATTGAATGCGGGGTAGAAGTAGGTTTGACCAGAAGTGTAGTGTGGGAGGCAAGCTATTGAAATGCATCAGATGGATCTGAATTGAGAACAATGATACGAAGCCACAAACCGAGACTGGCAACATCCTGGTATGCAGCACTGAATAGGAACATGTCCACCGACACCTGGGCACGTGAGCACTCGATGGCAAACGTCTTGTAGAAGGGTGAAGCAGCTTGCAGCAGGCCGGATTCCTACAAATACTTCATCAACAAAATAATAAGCGGCAACACGAGCAGAAGCTTACTTTTGACGTGCCGAGAATTTTGACATCTTCACGGTTCTTGAGTGCACCAGAGCCAATATTCGGCAAAGAGGACGAGAGTACCATGATCTTCCCACCGATAGGAGCCTAAAACTATTTAGAAACCGTAGTGCTTGTCCATGCAGCAACTGACCATCAGCTTAAAGCCGGCTTGCAGTGCAGGGCCCATTGCACTTCCAACAGTGTGATTATCCTGGAACATGTCATTGATTCTGCCAAGCAGCGACTCCAGCGACTGGCGCGCTTCCGTCAGGTTGACGAGGAGGTCAGTAGGTTTCGGCAAAAAGACGTCATCGACATCTGAAACAACAAGCATCGTCGACTCCGTCGTTCCAGGCTACAAAAACAATGCATTAGACAAGGACTTAGAAGAACAGACGAAGTACAAACAGGCATAGAGAAGAAATAAAGAGAAGTGTCGTAGGCGATAATGGCGATTTTGGTGCGCTCATCCTCGTTGGGTATGCGATCAAGGTTTTCAAGGATAGAGCGTGTCGCCGTTGCCACCATACCTGTAGGAAAATATCACAAATCTGCTGCTTCACCAACTGTGATGGCTTACCCGACTGCACGGCGGTATGGCTCACGTCGATAAGAATCACGTACACAGCAGGCTGTGGTGGGCGGACCATGTACTCAGTGGGCGCAACAAATTCGACGACGGAGTGATTAAGCTCCTCTCTAGCCCATCGATCTCCAGGCTGATTCCGCGTTTGGTCCCAATCAAAGAGTTGAGGAACCTCGTTCGACATGCTGCACATGCAACACCGCCAACTGCGATCGTAATAGGTCAGCACACCACATAAATCTTCAATGTATATCAAACGCACCGATTGCCGTTGTCGATGAATTGCACGTAAGGATTTATGTAAGTCCTGCACCGTCTGCATCGCGCAATCACGGTGTCGGTCACAACAGGCACCTGCAGCTCGCCCTCCTTCAGCGTTCGGTAGGGAGTGATCACCAGAGCCAATGGAATCTTGGACTTGCTTAGCAACGAAGATGTAGTCGGAATGGCATTCATGGTGCACCGCTGGTACGACGAATCTGAATTTGCGTACGGCGATGTCGTGATGCACGCATTCGGTGGCAACCTGATCTCGGGAGGAGGGCGAAGCAGCTCACGAGGGTCCGGTGGCGACGTAAGTAAATTGGTAGTCGTGAGATGTTGCGGCCTTGCCCCCATTCCCATTTGCCCGAACTGATCCGTGAGATGATGGATTGGCGCATTAGGTGGATGATACGTCGGTTCCTGACCAAACCCAGGAGCATTGATGTACTGGGGCTCCTGTTGAGGCGCGTAGTATGACGGCTGTGGGGTTTGTTGCTGACCTGCGAAACCGCTTTCTGCCGCGAGTCCTGGAGTGAAGAGCTGGCCAGTGGCTGGAGGCTGCTGCTGTTGCGGCACACCGGGTGCGCCATACTGGTCTCCAAGGGCATCGCCCGCACCGTAGTACACTTGCGTCTGCCCGGCTGCGTATTGGCGACGCTTAGCGTGATGCGCCGTGGATGGGGGAGGCGACACCGACGGTGCATGGTCTATCGGTTGAGCTGGTGTAGCAGTCGGAATTTCCCATTGGCTGCGCCCAGTCGATGGTTCTACAAGGGAGAAGATTGGACAACGTCAATGTTCATGCAGGTCACGCACGGATGAAGAGATATCTCTGGCTAGCGAGATCCCTGCAAGTTTTTCGTCAATAAAAGTGCAGAAAGTTGGAATCGACGAGTCTTGTACCATTCCGCTGTCCACCCAGGAGGAAGCTGCTGAGAAGGAGAGGCCATGGACGTTAAATTCGGTTAACTTGGTAATGTATAGGTCACAGCGACTATTCAGAAAGGATTTTGTTATACAACACATCGACACGTAGCCAACACGTACAAACAACTTTCGAATCTTACAGCAAGTCTTTTGCAAGTCAAAAAAAAATAGTCTGTTGGGAAGACATGCTGTAATAATTAAACGAATAGGTGCTTGACACGATGGGGTTAGGTAGTACTACGATCGTGGAGCTTTGACAAATCTTTTCTTGTCTAGCCTGTTTAACAGCACTCCCGTACATTGCTCAAGCGCATTTGTTTCCTCTACCTTTGCATCCGCGCAGCCGGCCCATCTAATCTTGAGGTTATCATCCACAAGGTAGACGTACCCGACGTGTTTATTCACCATACCAAGCTGCTCGCGCAAGAACTCCATATTCTGGCTAGACACCAAGTATGTCGAGTGTAGCTCTGGGGGGACCGACTTGGCTATTGATGAAAGAAATAGCGATACGAGGAAGGACTTCAAAAGATTCTCTTGCAGGTTGATCTGCACATATTGGTACAGTGGGTTTGAGAGATACCTCGCATTCGTCGGTGTCGTGAAGCCATTCACGTGTATCTGAGTATGCTCAGCACCGAAAATGATGAGGAAGGAGATGCAAGCGTACCTCTGACATCCTCGTGGACAACATAGATATCACGGAGATACGGCCTTCACACATGCTGGTTGTATGCTTTTTGGACTTTGTGTCCAGGCTTGAGCCGACGATATTCGGGAAATAAAGCGCTTTCTGGGCAACGTGTCAATCTCGTTACCATCGTAAAGAATGGCGAACATACATCCTCGCGAATCATCACATTAGGTGCTATCCATGTCTTACCACCGTGCCTCCTCGTTGCGTTGAGGTCAGTAAAATAGCCTTTCGTAGCTTCTTTCATCCTTGCATGCCATCAAAACAACTCCGAAAGCAATCAATAGCTAGCTCACAGGTGCTCTCTTTGTGCCAAGCGCGTCTCCTGATTCATCAGCTCTTCTCTAGTGTCTGCCCAAGTTTTGAGCACAGGCGAAGGTCTCTCCTTCATGCCGAGCGGTCGCTGCAGGAACGGTAATGTCAACTCATCGGGGGGTGCCTTCGCTGACTTCTTCGCGGACTCTTCAGTCCCAGAGGCCAAATATCTTGCACATTCTGGACGCTGAATAAATCTGCGCAGGGTAGCTGTTTCTTGCCACCGTGCACGGACAAGTGCGCGGAAAAGCATTAACTTTAAGGTCAAAAGTAAAGATTCCTAATCGGGGGCGTGGTGGACATATGTCACGTGAAGGTATATAAGCGGGCGAGTCGCGCTCCGAGTCCGTTTGTTGATCGTCATCTCTTTATCACAAACCACTATCGCCACCAGTCCAATACTCGCCCAGTTCAACTAACGCTATCAATGGTTCGTTTTTATTTCGTATCAATTGTAGTCCAATTTCATCTAGGACGTTTTCTAGTCTGGCAAGGGTCAGTGGATTTGGGAACTTTTGGTCAACTTTAACACGCTCGTGCAGGTAAAGCTGGCAAATCTTCCTCTGGCGGCAAGGCTGGCGGTGAAGGCAAGTCGCAATCGCGTTCTGCAAAGGCCGGTCTTCAATTCCCTGTCGGCCGTGTCCATCGTCTTTTGAAGAAAGGCAATTACGCCCAGCGGGTTGGCGCAGGCGCCCCAGGCAAGTCTGGTATCCTGCAAATAAACACATGGACTAAACACCTATCTTTCCAGTCTACCTTGCCGCAGTTCTTGAGTACCTTGCCGCCGAGATTCTCGAGCTCGCAGGCAATGCCGCCCGTGATAATAAGGTTGGTGGACTTTCTGTATCTTGAGGACCAGCGGACTGACCATCGCCACAGAAACAACGTATCGTGCCCCGGCATCTGCAGTTGGCCATCCGAAACGATGAAGAGTGAGTCATTTTCCCATCTGGGATGTTCCGTGACTGATATCACTCTAGATTGAACAGACTTCTAGGTGACGTAGTCATCTCACAAGGAGGTGTGGTTCCCTTCATCAACCCCGAATTACTGCCTAGCAAATCAAGGTATACTGTGTGTTATGTGGTTGTGTATGCAGAACCTGACGACTTTTACAGCAAAGGCAAGAAGGAGGGTGCGAGCCAGGAGGTATAAATTTCTGTGCACCTTATCTCGCGTTGCTTATTCTCATTTTATACTTTTTATTACATTCGATTTGTACCGTACATATTCGGTCGTGTCTCTATTAGCTGTAACCTGCTGGTATCGAGCAAAAGCAAAAGCATGACGTATTTGTTTGTACTTGTTGAGTTTACAAAGTATCGCAACCATTATCTCTGCTCCGCTTGGACTTGGACAGAACGGCTCAGATTTCTCCACAAGTCTGAGCTGAATTGACAATGGCACGGTTTAGCTCTCCCAGTCGGCGGGAGTTTACTCTCGTTCTGTTCTCCGTCATGATTTTTGTGGTTTTCTACAACTTCGAGGCGACTTTTGACTTCTTCGCCAATCCTGACCTGCCTGGCACGTCCTCAAATCCCTTCGCAGATAGCAGTGGTCTCGACATAGACATATTCGGGGACTGGGAGTCTGATGAGAGGCGCATATCCAGTGTTCATAAGCAGCAAGAGGAAAAGGAAGATAACGCACACGGAGATATATGGATACAGACCGACCTTGTATCTGAGGTCCAGAAGCAAGTAATCTTCGGAAACATCGATGTTAATGATGGCTTTATGCACTGGGGAGGAGACGTACCTCAAACACAACTGAGGAAACACGTTGCTGGTGGGTGCACTGCAACTGCTTATGGACGTATCACTGATATTGCCTACCCCAACCCCTGTAGGATTCTCAATTATGGACAATGTAATAATATGGAACGGCACGATTTTCATTGTGACGGATTCTCCTTCGAGCTTCCCTTCGTTGAGTTCCATTGCATCATCTGCTGGCAACTCGCACGAAGCTCCGCGTCCAGACGAATGGGAAGTCCTGTCGGTCGAGCAAGCGAGAGATAGACTTGGTTCGTATGGTGGATTGTGAGTGCTACACACGTACCATTCGAGCCTCAAAGACTCATAATGTTGTCCAGGATTCAAGGTGCAAGTTGGCTATCGTATGACACGACTCCTAGTTCGTCAATACCTGCATCTTCATGAGCCCATCCTTACATCACATATTTAGACAACTATACGCTGTTCTCGCTCTGGCGGACCCATAGCTCCCTGAACGCATCGACATCTCCTGACCTTTTCCGTCCACCGCGGCGACTGTTCTTCCCGAATATCCCTACTTTACAAGGTATACGACCCGAAGTCAATGTGCGGCCCATCCTTAGACGTTATCGTTCGGACAGTGGTTTTCATCCATATCTTCCCAAGGCCGCTTTTCCGATGCTCGGGTTGATGTATAAAGAAGACTGGGAAGATTATGCGCTCATGGAAGTTCCTTTCCTTTTCGAGAGGCTGGTTGTTGCCGATTTTGGTGCAGCTGGACGTGCAACAAACGATCTACCTCCATTCGCTCTCTCGCTTGTTGGCTTGGCTGCGTCGAAGGAATGGTGGGAACCGATTAGGCAGAATCTTGCCAAATTTTTACGTGTAAACCACCGTGCACAAAACCCTAACGGTGGGAAGGAAAAGACGATAGTCACTTACATATCTCGACAGAATGCCAGAAGTGGTCCAAAACTGAGGAGAGCTGACCACGTTGCGTTGGTCAGTGCTCTTGAACAGTTGCATGGGAGTGACGACTTCGAGGTCCACATAGTTTCTTCAGAGGGGCGCTGGATAGAGAGAATGTCAGCCGTCGCCCAATCTACTGTAAGTGTGCATCAGTTGTGAAGGTACTGCGCTACGACTAACATGCGATTCTTTGCGTGAAGATCGTTCTGGGTGTTTACGGAGATAGCCTTGCGGACAGCGTGTTTATGAGGCCATCAGGACACTCGACTCTCATGGAGTTTTTCCCCTCTGACGTCTTCACTCGCGACGCAGAAACATCGGTTCGCTCCTTAGGCATTAGCTACATCGCCTGGTGGAATGATCGGTACGCTCTGCCTTTTATATATTCTCTTCTCAGATGCTTCATCTTATTTATTTGTAGGCAGTTCGAAAGTAACAGTCTTCCACCTGTTGCTCGAGGGGGTGATCATGCTGAAGAAGTTCTGATTGACACTGCTGCAGTCGTGCGGGCCATCCGGAAGGTGGCCACTCGCACGTAGAGACTGTCAGTGATGTCATGGGTCCATTCGATTGTCCAGCCATCTCATGGATCTTATTCGTCAAAAAATTCTCTAGCCGAATCGCCGCTGGCCACGCTCGGAATTCACTATATTGTCATCCTGCTCTTCACTATACTATGTAGCGGGAGTGACATATGGACTTCTATGATTACTTTTGGTAACTTAATGTTTCTTGTATATTTGTTCGTCCACACAGTCGCTCTGTACTTGCTCTAGAGGACAGTGCAGCTCCCCCTTTTTGTTGTCTCTTCACGACAACCCAGTACCATACTTGCAGCGTAACGTATTCCCGAGGAACGCAAATGATCTAACTCATCAGGTGTATATTCACCTGATCTACAATCTGTCCCGGCCAAAACTTTGGCTCATGACTCTACGCCGAGCACAATGCTTGAGGTAGTCCCCATTGTTGCATTCTGCTTCTACACGAACGTCCCTCAGTTCAACACGCGATCCTGACCCACTCAATGTATGGAAATGGTCTGCTGTATTGATTATCTATCACCTGTCACAAACCGACAGGAGAGAGACGATGGAGCAGGGACTGGCGGCCTACTTATTAAGCATACAGCAATTAACGGCAAGGCTGCTTATCTTCATTCGTCTATGGTCTGTCTAGGGGAGACTCACAAGGAAACGCTAGAGGCTGGTCGCGAACATCGTGGTGAGCGAGGCGAGCTCATTCCCCTTCATGATCGACGACACAAGCATCTCTGAAGCTGTCGGACTTCTAAACGTTTCGAGACTCTCGACATCATCACCCACAACGACGAACGGCATAAGTCTATTGTCCTCAATAACCACTACCACTGCCAATAGACGTCCCTAACGAAATGCGCCAGTCTGTTGCACCGAATCGTATTTCACATACCGCATCGCAGGCCAATAGCGCAGCAGCGATCTCGCGTTTGCAAGAGAAGAAAAAAGAGTTCGAGGCTGTTGCTGCACTTGAACGTGCTAGCGCTCTCTTCCTGAAACGCATAGAGGGTCTTGCAGACGATTGCGAGGTTATGGCTGATGCTGGCCAAGGTTTTGTACTTTCATCCTGATCTCCGTCCATCATTAATTTCCTCGAACAGTGCATGGTCAGGTGCTTGAGCAGTGGCCTCTCATGTTCCAAACTTTGAGCCTGTTCTGTGAGTAAATCGTTTTAGATCGTAATTTACCACCGACCATTCTGTAGTAAATAGCCGTGAACAGCACACGACCGACTCCAGTGACGACACCACGCTACTCACGGGAGACCGGCTTGTTCGTGTTCCCACTCGACGAGCTCCAGACTGGTGCATCGAAACAGTCCTAATCGCATATCACCGCGTCACGGTTTGGGTATCTTCGACATGTACGCATACTTAGTACTTCATACCCGATTTCGTATCTCTCTCCCGCCCGCCTCTACTATGTTCTGCGATAACCCTGATATGGTCGATAAGTACCCCTCCATGCCAGTGGACCCCGCAGTTTACCTGCGATGGGTGAAACACTCTTCTACTAAGGTACAGGCGTCCCAGACGCGGCGCAGCATATTGCTTATAGTGGAAAAATACCGTATCTGAAGAATGGATTGCCAAGCATAATATCTTGTTCCTGACTGATTCGAGGGGAAATTTTACCGAACATGCCCTAGGGTTGCCTAGGCAGACCACGAACGAACGAAGACAGACATTCCTTCTGTTACACTTGCCTGGCTTGACATATATTATTTGAGGCTTCATGGAGCAGCTTTGGCTCTGCTGTGATGTCGACTTTAGTTCAGGGCTAAACCTGCCGTTCTCGCTGGGTCCCAGGGTTTCACTCTTGCGAGACATTTTGAACTTGTACGACGCTACGAAACGGGTAGGTGTGCAACTCTTACCATGGGTCCAAGTTGTGTCCAGGCTAATCGTAGGGTAGGGGGATGGTAGTTTGGTCTCGGTCCTTGAACCTTATGATCTCACACATTCACTCAATAAGTCCACAATCGAACTGATACATACCCTTGTTATACCCGGAAAACAAGGTGAGCGCAATAATATACAAGAGGACAAGTGAATGCAGTGGCGAGCGTTCGGGGGAGCAATCTAAGATGAATATATAGATTGGCGCAGCTCTGAGCGCAAAAGGGTTCTCCTTCAAGTGAGTCGGGGATGGTTTGGGATCAAGTAAGTAAGTGATAAAAGTTGTATTAGACGAGGCGGAAGTCCTGATGTGTAACTTAGACACTGATTCTTTCCAGTATTCTTTCCATAGTGAGCAACACGCAAGTAAGTAATACAGAGTAGAATTTGGCGTGCGGGACGTCCAAAGTTCGTACCTAAATTTTATCAAATCTTATACATTGGAGTTACGGTGTACACGGCTTGGCGCCGTAATATGTCTACTGTACACTTCCAACCAGCGATGGCCACCAGTGTGTTAATGCCCTGCAACCCGACGGTCATCCTCTTGTGATTAGCCACGAGCCATTTCTCCTAGTCTTTGCACTCCTCTATGTCATAGGTAACGCCCACTTCAATTCAAACCTCCGGTGCATGATCAAGATAGCCACAACTAGATGTCATTTCGAATTCGCTGCAAGGAGCCATGAAAGACCTGTGCTGGTGCGTGAATATGATGGTGGAAGTATGGAATTGCTGTCATGCGGTTGCAGAGGTGAATCCACGGAAGCGATGGGTTGGATTGACCGAGCTGAGGGGGTAGAAGAGTTTGGGTGGTTTTCATGATTGTCTGAGCCATGTATTTCTCGTCGAAAACCAGGCAAAAATGTTGAATAGGAAGTACTGCGCATTGACATAGTCGCCTCGGCGTTTGCTTGCCTCATTGGAGCCGGGCGGACCACTTCAGTGTCTAATCGAGGATCGCGGGTAACGTCTCTGTGAGTTCTTCTCATCTCCATGAACTCCATGACGTGCTGCCTAGCGTCAGTCAGATGGGATAATAATCCCACACCTATTCTTCCAAGCAGCAGTTCCATCTGCCGCCACCAGCGATCTCCTCTGTTACTGGTTCGAATAATGCCGTATGAAATCATGACAAGTCCGACCAGTATCACAGAACCAACGACGGCCCTGGAAGTTTCATCTCCGGGACTCCACCAGTGGATGGAGAATGCCACAAAGAAAAAGATCATACTAACATATTTGAATAAGGGCATCCGTCTATTATATTAGGATACGGACTCACCCCCACATGAGCAGTGTTTTGGGGAGGCTGTAAATTATGGCCAGCTTTTCAAGTCCGCGTTCTTTCGCGCCAAGTCCTGATAGAAAAACTTCCTGAATAAATTGCCGTAAGAATCATGGTGATCATACATCATAGTTACTCACCCCTTGGAGGACCGTACCTTGGCCCATGGTTCGAGTATGTGAAACAAGCAACAAGCCAATAATCATACTTCCCAGGCTTGCCACGAGAGACATGTAGCAAGCTATCTGAGTAGGGGATCTACCACCCGCATCAACGCTGTTGATAGAAAGAAAACTAACATTGGCACTGAGTAAGACAGTAGCCTGGTTCGACATCATTTACACGCGCGCACAATGATGAATAAGTAGATTTACCTGCAAGTTAGAATCCTGAAACTGCCCATTCAGTTTTGAGTTGAATGCATTCCACCGCTCTGAGGAAGGCATGTTGTCTACAAAAGTCGTGTGCAGTTCTCTGACTAGAGCCATAGGATCGAAGAACAGGAAGGGTGCAAGAATGATTATCAACAGTGACGGCGTATATGGATGAACTGTCTGTTCAAAGTTCAGTCTCACACAGTTCTCCCCATGAGAGTTGAGAAAGTGATTGCGGCCTGGAAAATCATCATAAACTACAACGATAAAGATAAATGGTAGAAGCACTGACTGAATGCATACATAATTCGGCCTTGAAAAAAAAACAGTCAACGTCAGGGAGAGATTAAACTCAATTTCAAGCACCGATGACAATGGCAGCGTGGCATCGTTGTATGCTCTTGTCCGTAGCGGGATAAACTTCGGGAAATGGCATTAGCACTTGACTGTCCACGAAGGTGTAAACGTAGCATACCCTTGATCCTATCTACAATAGAAAGATAGTCTTCAATTTCGATAGCGTCGAACGGCGCAGTAGACTGGCGCGAGGTTAAGTGATCTTATGATTGCGACCTATCAATTAAATCATGTTTACCAGGTGTAAAAGAGTACTGACCACATTTCGCATACATCAACATATCCTTGACCTCATCAATAAGATTTTGCGTGACTGGGCACAAGTAAGGGAAGTAATCGCAATGTTTCCTACGATGTACATCAGTTTACTTGCATAACAACCTAGAACTTAGTTAGGCATGGAACTGCTAAACGTGCTAGTGCGGACCTTGACTGGAACACACCAGTATTGTGCTTGGATGGCGAGCCCTGGGTTTGGAAACAAAGACGAATGGTCAAATCGAGAACTGCTGAGAACTATTAACTGCCCACGTATGTGTGAAAGATTCTCGACGCCATTACATTCGGAGAGAATATCTTTGGTGCTGTACTCATCCAACCAGAAGAGGCATCTGTCACGGTGGTTGGCGAAATAATAGCAACAAACGATTGTGTCGCCAGTGAAAAGTTTTGGCTCAAGCACAAGGTCCACCTGCGTCACGTCAAGTGCAAGGTCCTGATATTTATGGAGTTTGTCCAGCAAGTACTCCATGTAGTATTCGATGTCGTCGCATATTTCTTCGTCGCAGATATTCATCTGCGTGAATGTTCTCTGTGTTGTAGCTCTGACTCAGACCATCAGTGTCCAACAACCCATTAAGTTGATATACCTTTTCTTGGTGTACAAAGTAGCGAGAACCTTGAGGATGCACGAGCGTAGTCCACCCCGGGGGTACAGTCCCACTTGAAATATTTCAGGTGAAGCAGAAAATGATGCAAACATAGCTCACTTATGCCTAGGAAATTTCACTGTCATAGCAGGAACAGTGGTTTGGGACGGTACAGAGCTCCTGAGCAAGTTCAGCTCTCCAGTAAAGGCAAGAGAGGGAATATTTTTGACCTTGGTATATACCATTCGTGCCGCCTGCCAACCTCCTCTGCAACCAGGAGACCTATTTGCGGGCCGTCATAGACTGTGACGACCTCTGGGTCTGATCCCTCATTGCCGCTGGGGGGAACAGTGGGATGAATGTCGATAACCAGATCGGATATTGCTAATGGCTGGCTAGGTAAATCCAGTGGAACAGTGATAATGTCCGTAGATCTATGGTGGAGATCCGCGATAGAATTATGGACGGGAACTGAGTGAGAACGAACAGGTCTCCTGTGTTTTGGATATCTCATCGAGCTCTCTCTCGTCTGCGGAGACAGGTGCAAATTTGACATGGAGTTCAGTCCATTTGTCTCAGCGCCGCCGGAGTCAGCAGCACCAGGGTATCCTGTCGTTGTTTGATTACTCCCCAAGAAAGACATCGTCGTACCCTCTCGCAAAGGTCGTGAATCTAGTGAAAGGGTTCTTGGGTAAGGATCATCTGAGGGATATAGAGGCTCTCTTGTAGCTTCCAGCATTTGACCAGAAGGTAAAAGACTGGAACAAGTAGGTGGATCGTATCCTGCGATGTCTCCTTCACGGGTTCGCGGGAGGACTCCGCTGGAAAGACGAGGCTGGGTGGTCGATCTCGCATCTCCGGGCTTTGAATGACATGTAGTAAATCGACGGAGTAAAGACAATAAGATGGAGAATAAACTCGCAGAACGACGCGCAGGTTGTAAAAACCATTTTTTTAGTGCGCTGAGAATGTGGGCGAGGAATTGTGGTGTTATCATGGCGAAGCACAACAATCGATGAGGGCCACAGTTGCATTTCCTATGATGCGCGCTTATTCGACTGACAAGTTTTGCCACGGCCGGGATCGTGCCTGCAGGGACTCAACAATGAACATGTCAAGTGCGGTGATTAACCTAATTGAAATTGAGTCACTTACTGAGGTTTCGCCAGCGATTGCATCGCGGAAGGCTTCTGGAAGAAGATCTGGCCTCGAATCCCTCGTACTGGAATTGAATACATTTTCACTCATCGCGGACAGCTGAAGGTGTAGGCATCAGTCTGAGCGACGTAGGGTGAGCTCGTTCAACAAGCGCTCACACGACATCGGCTACGTATCAATGCCTCAGGAATGGCCTGTTACCTGACATTCAATTCCTGTGTTTTGATATCAAGCAACACCGTGGCTCTTTCGTTCTTTCGACCCTGCGTGCGCTTCATTCTCGTCACGACTCACCACTAGTACTCCCACGCTCACTGAACTGCTCTCCGAGATGAATCGCGAACGTCTCTGACGCCGGTCACCATGATCTCCGTAGCCTTCCTCTTACGGTTGACGTGCGTCCTTTTGTTTTGAAGATACTGCTTCGTAGTCTCGGTGGCCACGGTCAAGGGTGCCATGCTGCTAGATACGGCAGATACGGCATCACTGGACGACTATGCAACGCAGGAGTCCGCATCCTCAGAGGTTGATAAGCACGCCGACGGGCACGTAGAGGCAGGGAGACGAGATTTTCAGGAATTAACATTAATATTTGATGTAGAGGCTAATAGATCCCAAGTTTGTAGATCCTCCACAGGCAAGTAGAATTCTACAACAAGAGGTGAGCAAGGCTCATACCACGGGGAACCATAATTGGAACATAAAACATAAAAGGACAGGAGATAATACGGTAGAAAAATAGAAAACAGTCCAGATCTGGGAAATGGGGACGTATGAAGACTAAGGAGAGTCGGGGATGGGCGCTTGCACCACTATAGTAGGTCGCAAATAAATCGGGTGTCTACCAGTGCGTGCACCTAGTCCTGTGAGTGCATTCAAGATATGCGGTATGCGCGAGTTAATTTCTGCTTGAGAGAAGCAAACACGCTGACAGTACGAATGCGCATAAAATATGTAAACCAGAAAATAGCAATAATCTATAGATGGCACATGAGCACGAGATGCAAACAACATCCGACAGCGACTCACATTAAACGCGACGAATCCGGAGATGATACCTAGGTTACGCCAATGATTGCTGTATTTAATGTTGAACCTCGAGTCCATGTATTCGTCAGCGGTCTTGTAGGGACAGTACTGGCAGCCCTTTGTGGCTTCAGGGTCCGTGAGGTAGCCGCCGGCGAATTCCATGAAGGGACCCATGTACTTGTCGCACGTCAAACCTTTCGGCGGATTGACGGAGACTAGTTCCGTAGAAGAGCAGCTAATAGCCTCCCCGCCAATAGCTACGACATCTGAAATGAATACGATTATCCAGTAAGAAATCATTCACGAACCTTGACCAAGGAGACCTTCGATCATGTATGTGTAAGGAGAGACCCTGTACATCCATTTCCACCAATTAAGCTCGCTGAATGGCTGGACAACGCCATCGCTGGTGGATCATTAGCATGCAGTAGCGTGGCTCGAAGCGTGCATCTCACAAGATCATGACAAACACAATGAGAGTTGTGTAGTACAGGGATGCCACTGGAGCGGTTGGCGCCATGGATGCGATGCCATGACCAAGCGTGGTATAGTACAATGGGAATGCGATAGCCAGCGTGAGGAACGTGTAGCCTGCCCGGTCTGTGGAGTATCCAACAGTCCAGTACCAGCAGAAAAAGAACGCCGCCGAACTTGTCATGTTCCAAGGAAGTTCGCAACAAGCTGTGACATGACGAGAGCAGTCCAAGCTATACATTCTACTAGGACGTTCACGGATTTCGTACACCGTACGAATATCGATGTAGACGGCCATGAGCTGATGGACGAGGGCAATGCAAAGCACAATAGCGAGGAAGATTGACTAAACAGGCGTGAAAATGGATTAAACAAAAGATCCTAATGGATATGCTTACGAAAAGCTTGTTTTGGGTGCCCTGCAAAGAATTGTTTGCCTGAAAAAATATGAAGCCTGCAAGGAGACCGCCAGCGATGTTAAGCACAAATTTGGCGCAGGATATATGTAGGATTGCGCCAGTATGCTTGGAAGTTCCGTTGGGTGAGGGCAACGAACTGGTGGGACCATGAGGTGGCGAAGACAGAGTGCCGACAGGCGCTAAGCTGTTGTGGGCGAGTACGGCCTTGCTCATGCATCTTTTCTATCTGAACTTGAAGCTGTGCCGCTTCTGATGAACGCTTCCAGACATCGTACCAATCAGTGGTGGAGACTGCTGTTGCTCCAGCGCCTATCACGTCGAGCATGTATTCCGCCCTTTAACGCCCTATTAAGCACAAGACCTAGTATGACTGCACCTCACTTACGGGTTAGCGTCGGATCCGCAGCGTGGGGCACCATTTCGCTCAAAGTAGTTCAACATGGTCGACGAGTTATCGCCAATGTCGCCAAAGTAGACGGCCTGTCCACCCTTGCAAAGGAGCAGCAATTTGTCAAAGACCTGGAAGAGCTCCGCTGAAGGTTGATGGATTCTGATACAGCTCGTAAGCATTGAAAACCCCACACGTAAAAACGGTACCCACGTGCAAAGAATAGCCTGACCATGGTCAGCGAGCTCGCGAAGGAACTGCACGATGGCCCAGGCAGATTGCGAGTCGAGACCAGACGTCGGCTCATCCAAGAAGAGTAGGAGTTTCGGCTGTTAAGTGCTTAGCAAAACTTCAGCCTGAAGGGTATATGCTCGAACCTTGGCAGCGAGCTCCACTGCGATGGTGGTACGTTTGCGGTGCTCAACCCCGAGAGAGCCAACAATAGCGTCAGCGTACTCTTCTAGACCACACATTCGAAGGCATGTGTCAACGCTGCACTCTTAAGTGGGGATTGATCATGGGCATAAACTATACGCACTATGTTTCCTTTTCAGCGAGAGGAACTGACTGGGGCTGGCGGAGATTAGCGGAAAAAAGGAGCGCTTCACGAACAGTCGACTCGGGAAGGTGAGTGTCGAGTTGTTGGCAGTAACCACTAAACATCACAGTCAGGTAAGCTCGGAACAAATTAGGACGACACTTGCATCTGAGCCTGGAAGTCCACGGGGAGCAGCTGTCCGTTAACGAACCGGTCACCAGTCACCACACCAGCACCGACTCGTTGTGCAAGAACGTTTAAAAGTGTGGTCTACAAGAATTCAAGTAAACGGCATGCGCGACTGGTATCACAGGAAGTTATACCTTTCCAGCACCAGATTCACCCATCAATGCAGTGAGCTTCCCAGGGGCAACAAAGCCTGAGACATCATCAAGAAGGCGTTTCATCTCTCCCTCAATGGAGATTTCATACTGCAGGTGCTGCCACGTGAAGAGGTCCGTAACCACGGGATTCTTCTCGAGATTGTCTAAAGTCGAGGTATGAACTGCCTTGGAGTGGCATCCATAGCGAAACTCTGCATCTGCCTTCTCCTCGTCGAGTGCCTTAGCATCCCCATCGATAGCACTAGAGCCCTGCTTGAAGAGAACCACGGCGCTGGCGAAGGCAGACGAAGTATTGCATTCCGTGGCAACTAGGAGAACGGCCAAGAACCCAAGTTGGAAGGCACAAATGACACCAAAGCTCTGGGGTGGTGTCATGAGCTATTCACAAAGTAATATAATACTAGCGCGACCGGCCTACCCTCCAAAGATGACCATACCAAAAGTCGTACGTCAGTCCAGCATAGATGTTGCCATCAACGAGAAGCTGCCCGGGCTACGATCCGACTGCTATACAAACCTGATTTTCAAGTGAAACATTCTCGTAGCCAGGACCTTGAGGGACAAGAGTGGAGCAAACTCCGTCGAGCGTATGGAACTCGTTCACAACGAGTGCACCGAACCCCCACCACAAAGGCTAAGACAGCGATATTGAAATTAAACCAAAGAAGTATCTTACAAGGGGTGACGCACGTTCAACCACATGATCCACCGCAAGCACGTCGGAGCAGTCGGCCAAGGAATTGTGAACCCATCGTAGAGCGATATCAAGACAATGACGATGCCACTGACGGCCAATGCGCTAGAAAGAGTTTTAAAGCTTGCAGCAATAGCTCTGAATAACGACTTCATAGTTTGCGACATTAGGAAGACAACAAGGTAAAATACACTGTCATGCAGCAGGGTGAGTATTAAAGCCAAGAGTAAACGGCTTGAAGAGCTTACAAAAACTGTGCGGCAGAACGTTGCAACCCAACCAGGAAGTAAAGTATCACAGCGAAACCCAGTTGAGTGATCAAAGTGATCGGAATATCGACGACAGTATGCGCGAGGCTTTCGATAAAAGGGTAATGTAACGCGGCTTTCTGGTGGCGAAGCACGATCGGACGCTGGAAGAAAAGCGCAGGGACTTCTGCAATACATGTAATAGCACTGAAGAACAGTGAGCTGAAAGAACCGTGAGGCACAACTTGGATCGAGACAGGGGAAGATACTTACAAGTACAAAACAACTGCACGGGAGAAATAGGCTGAAGTGTCATTTGGCATGTTCAGATAGACGGTGCCAAAGTATATCGCTTGGAAGATCTGGGTACTATCATCTAGTGTCATTGAGGGTTGCACAAAAAAAGAATACCACCTACGCCAATTGCACAAAGAGCTCGAACTTATCACCAACAATAATTTGCAGGCGGCGCCTCATGACCGCTTTAACTTGCTGGGGAATAGAAGTCATGTAGGCAGTGGATGAGTTGGCACTTTCAGCAGCCACGCTGGACAGATACGCCTGCTTGCGTTCGTGATTGTCAACGTAGTGCTCGCGATACTGTTCGACCATCGTCTGATTCTGACGACTGAGGTCAGAAGCTCTGAAACGGCTAGCAAGTTCCTCCGACGTCCGTGGGACGAAGCCCTCATACCCAGGCCGGATTTTCCTCCCATTCGGGTCCGTAACTGATATCGATGATTATAAGATAACATAAGAAAACCGGAATAACCCTACCTGCGACCAGGAAATCGGGGGTAGTCTGCCTGTTCTGTGGCTCGAAGCCCATATCAATGAAATAGTCTTTCGCTGACTTTGTAGGACCGAAGTAGGCCATCTTCCCTTTATCAATAACGCAGACCTTGTCAAATAAATCGTATAATTGCTCGCCCGCCTGGTAGAGGGAGGCGATCGTCGTCGTGCGTTTGACATCCGTGACGGCGCGCAGTGTGCGAACAAACTCAAGAGCAGTCGAAGAGTCTAGTCCCCGAGTGGAACTGGACGAAACACAAGTCAGAAGAATACCACATTCGTTGACAAAACCTTACTTATCCCATGCACCAAGTGAGCCCGCAGAGCATAAAGTTTCTGCAATGGAAACTCGCTTTCTCTCGCCACCGGAAATACCTTGAATCTGAGCATTACCGACTAAGGTATTTTTCGAACGGCAGAGACCAAAGACTTTCATTAGCATCGCGGTGGTATCCTCGACATAGTCCTCGCGCGACTGGCCAAGAAAACGTGTTGCGGGAGTACGGTTTCTGACGGCGAATGAGAGCGTCTGGTTGACGGTCAGAGCCGGGAAGTGGATATCATCCTCCGGACAATAAGTGACATCGCCACGGAAGGAGTCATTAATATCCTTCGGGGTGAATGAATCGTATAAAACTTGACCCTCGACAGCATGATACTCCCCACATTGGTTGGCAAGCGTCTTGAGCAAGGTTGAGCACCCGGAGCCGGGGCTGCCAAGGACCACTATAAGGAGGGTCAAGACTGGAGGCCGAGGAAGGACGTGCACTTACAAAGCATTTCGCCAGGAGTGACCACACCCTCGAATCCGGACAATATGTCTGTAACTGAGGGATGACGAATCTGCCTGATCTTGTGCAGGAACGTTGAGGGGTCGAAAGTGTCACCCATAGTGGGCTGGAGAGAAGTACGAGAACCTGCACCAACAACACGCAAATCCTTGAACATGACGCCAAGTTGGCGGTCCTTTATTCCTTCATCTTGACGACTGAGGGAGAGATGATAAAATGTTGAATTAGCTCTAATTACACAGTCTATGCATATCGCCACGAAACACTTGCCGTTTCATGAGGTTTCTGAGTACCTGCTCGAAATCGAAGGCTTGCTCATTGTTTATGGAGGTGGATATGTCTGACGATTTCGTAAGGAATGAGGGAGCGGATTTGTCCGAATCTAGGTCTGAAGGTAGGTTGTGTATTAGAGTGACAGAGGATTTGTCCGAATCTAGATCTGAAGATAGGTTGTGGACTAGAGTGGGAGCCTGGGTAGCTGAGGAGTCGGCCAGTCTATCAGTAAGGACATGTTGCCTTGCTTGATGGAGAGCCATAACAAGAACGGGTCTACAATGAACCGCAGGTTCCAACAACTCGAGGAAGGGAAAAGGCTACCCACAGGGATGTGAAGTTGCTCGGTTCGGTAGGGGGAAAAAACTCGACAGTCTTTTATAGTGCATATTTTCGAGCTATATCATAACAATAGCCAAACGACCTAAGTGCCGAGAAGTATGCATTATGACAGAAGAACTTACCTATTAGCCTTTCGCTACCTAACACGGTAGCGATTCGGAAACGGAGCCACCACTATGATAAGCTCAAGTAAGTATACATTGCATATCATTTGCACCTTACTCGGTTCCTCCAACTCCTGAGCAACATGGACCCACACCTGAGAATATCACAAAAGACCTCGAAAACCGCCAAACTAATATCTCAACGAAACACGCCGAGTCACTCCGTTGCGCGCGTCTCACGCAAAAGCACCTCGACGTCCCCCTCGTTCACCTCCAGCGCTGGGCTGGATTGTGTGGGCCCGTTCGCATTACCCGTTTAGCCACTATGACACGCTATCCTCCACCCATGAGTTCATTAAGAGCGTGTAATCTGTTCGCTTTTCAGCTTCAGCTTCATCCTCGGTAAGCGCTATACCTTCGGCCTTCAAATTCCCACCTTATTGCATATGTCCTACACTGGACGAAGCTGTTTTTCGCGGTCACGGGGGTATTCGCATATGGGCATGTACTTGTATTTTGAATATCGTCGTTGTTATGAGAGGTGGAATTGGGTGTTTGGAGAGGATGGAAAATTGCGAGGGTACAAGCGCGAGGACAGAAAACAAGGTGGGCGCAATAATATGCAAGAGGACGAGTGGGCGCGGTGGTGAGCATTCGGGGAGCAATTCAAGATGAGTACAGGGCTTCCGACTCGGCTGCAAGCGAGGCGGGAAAATCGAGAACTGGTGAATGTATAAGGGAGCCGAGGAAGCAGAATAAATCATAGACATCATAGACGAGGCGGAAGTCGTGTAAGAATTCTATACTCAGCGAGATTCAGCGAGATTCAGCGTCAAGCGCTCACCGATACCTTGAACTTGCCTTGAACATAACCTATCCACACAACGCTATCGAGTATCCTGCACGGACTAAACCAACCCAAATCGCACCAAACGCCTGCATCGCGCCTACATCCTCCGACGGGAAGCAAGGAATTAAAAGAGGTTAGTGTGCGTTTGGTAGATGAAGGGGCCTGGTAAAAGGAGAAGGTAAGGGTCTCATAGGGCACTCAGAGATCAAGAGAGAGGGTGGGAGGAGAGCACAAGCCGCATAGCGTGAACAAGAGGCTCGGGACAAAAACGCATGGATGGAGTAAAGGAAGAACCGGACAAAAAGGCACAGAAACCAAAGGGCGAAGATAAATTTTCCAAGCTTGGTACATATATATCGCGGAAGCGCCAAACGTACGGAAGGATGTTGCTTGAGTGGAACTTCAATGATATGTGAGTAGATATACGTAATTGAGCGCAGAAGCCAACACTAAATGCCCAGGGAGGCCTATGGCCGTTCAATTCAAACGTTCAAATTTCTAATAACAGGGAAATCAGGCTGAGACCATGTAAACCCCGTTGAATCGTTCACTCGTATATGCTGTATTTGAGGATTCAGGATGTTTTATTCAAAGTAGTAAAGTGACAGTCAAAGAGCAGCGGCCAGCCCAATTAAGCATCAACTAAGAAATTGTGCCATTAACGACAGCACCAATATGAAAGCAGAATGTCATGACTCACTCTGGCGACGTGCCAGCCCCTCGGCATCTCGCAAGCCCTTACTCGTCTGTGCAAATATTATAATACTATCACAAGGCACAGAAAGTGAGTAAGTCGAATTTTGCATGTAACACATACTACTCACACAAAAGTTAGAGCAGCAGTCCGTCCACATATCGCAATAAGAGCTAGCCGTGGCACAATCCCTGCTGAAAACAGCTGGTGTTGCACTGACAGACATAGATGCTGTCAAAGTAACGACGACGGCGAGGAAGGAAAAACGCATTGTTTGAACGGGGCAATATGGGATCTGTCTGAGGGGTTGTGAATAATTCTGATGGAGGGCACAATGCAAAGACAGCTTGCTTTTATCTCGTCGGCTCTGTGACTGGCAGGAGAAATGGAGCCTAGGCCTATGGATAGAATTTCTTTATCTGCGTTAGGGATGTTACGAATCCGTTATATGCGGAGCTCACCGACAGTGGTCCGGCCGAGGAGCAGATCTGAATGTCTTCAGGGAGAACTGATTAGGAGGCTGCCATATGGTCATAATGCCGGCTCCGTAACAGCATTAATCAAATTATCTGTATCGTAGTATGAACCTGTTACCAAAGTGCGAGCGCAGCGCCAGCAGTAGAGTGAGGACTGGATTGGAATGTCCACGGTCACAACATTGCATGCGGTTAGCGAAGTAAACTTGTGCCACCTCCGAAGACCAAACACAACCCGAACAAGCCCTTTGAAAGCTTCGAAGGTTTTTCCTCTGGCTAGTACATAAGTGGATTGGGATGCTCGACCGCAAGGTTCAAGCAGTCTTTTTTCTTGTCAGCCTAATCCCTGATCCTTGTCAGCCTAATCCGTGATCCTTGGAGTCAGCCCGATCCCTGCCAGTGATCCTTGGAGTCAGTCCGATCCCTGCCAGCGACCCTTGGAATCAGCTTGATCCCTGACCATTGTCCGCCTAATCCATAACCCTTGTTGTCGTGTGCCCGATTAGAATGGCTATGCTTACCAGTAAAGAAGGAACGCCTCCCTCCATTCAGGCTTGATCACGTTCTGCAGCAAATTCAATTAGTTTTGAAACATGCCGAATAACAAAGAACTGCAAAAAATGTTCATGCGTCGGAATAGCGTACACATGACATGAGTAAGACACGAGCGTCGGGCAGGCATGGGGGACAGGACGGAGACAGAAACCACAGAAGGATTAGCCAGTAGTAAAACAACCAGGATATGGGAAGTGAGAACGCAGGGAGGGAAGGGGGAATGTCCGCATGTCTTGGTCTATGAGCATGCATTTGTGCCTGTATGTTTTTGAACGTTGATGTTGTTGTACGAAGTAAGATAGGAGATGGGGGAGGAATTTCAGGAGGGAGAGAGCGAGCGTACAAGAGCGAGGACAGAAAACAAGGTAAGCGCGATAATATGTAAGAGCACGAATAACGCGGGCGAGCGTCCGGGGAGCAATACAAGATGAGTATCTCATGCACGAATGGACTCGGCTTCGAATGAGTGGGGAAAATCAAGAACTGACTAATGTCTAAGGGAGGGAGCCGAAAAAGTGATCGAAGTTATAGACGAGGCGGGAGCCATGGAAGAATTCTATGTAACCCTCACTTCCCACCCAACACCTTGAACATCACCGATCCACACAAAGCTATCGAGTATAGAGCGAAAGAACATGTTTTGCTGATTGGAACATGTTTTGCGCCGTCGAGGAGGTTAGTGGTACATTGACTTCGGGACTCGCGTACCAATTGCAGTTGCCTGCCGACTAAAGGTACCATCTGAAATCAACACCCTGCATCGACCCTGCATGCGCTTGCGCTCAGTGCCATACCGCAAACGCCAGGCAAACTTCCTCTCAGTTTGGAGTCTGGATCCCCGTAAAATGACCCCCGCCAGTGAAATACTAATAATAGTGAGGCTCCAGGATGTTCGATACACAACATCAAACCCTCAATCATGCGCTTACTTCTCTCCATGATCCTCTACCTCGTTCGAATGAGCCAAGCCGCACCTACTGCTAATATAACTAGCACCAGTGATGATTTGAAGCTTCATCATTCACGCACAGAACGCTATGGAGTATCGCCTATAGATGCGCTCTGACCATCTTTGCATGCACGTACAGCGCCATTCACACCCAATATTCCGAGTCCTAAGGACAGCCTCGTTCGTATCCTACGGAGGCGACTGGGCATCATGGTATTGGCATTACTCGCTCCTGAACTAATTACTGCATGGGCTATGCACCAGTGGATCAGTGCTTGCTATGTTACATCACAGTTTAAGAAGCACTTCGGGTCTCAGAGTGAGTCTTGCTCTCTAACACTCTGAATACTACGTTCATCTGACTATGTACTTCCTTAGATAACGAATCTACTAAAGCACCTGCAGAGCAACCTAAAGGTAAAGTCAACATTCTAGCTTGCATCCTGAATATATTTCCTTACGGCTCGCCTGCTTCTCAAGATCATGGCAGCACCCGGCTTCTCGCAGCGCATACTGAAGGTGAACCATCTGTACTGGTGTTTCTTCGGCAGCTCATAGCAGTACCCTACTTCAGGATATGAGTGGACTCAGACGCACAGCTTCTTTGTGATCATGGGTGGATTCATGCTTTATGTGGATGGGGAACCTTACCGTACACTATCGCCTGACGATCTTCTCAAGCTGCTACAAGATAAACACATTGATGTCCCTACCCTAACTGCAAAGCAGATCTCCGACCGGAGCAAGGGAAATACAATATCCAAAGGATTGGTCATGCTTCAGGCGGCATGGTTTGTTCTACAGCTCATTTCCCGTGCCGTTTATCACCTCGAAACTACCCTGCTTGAAACTGGGACGCTCGCTTTTGTGGTTCTCAATTTCATCACCTATGCTGGGTGGTGGAACAAGCCTCTCGATGTACAATGTCCTTATCCAGTGTACTGCAAGGTGTCCGAGTCAAGGCTAAGGGAGTACTTTCACAAGTATGTTTGTGCCTGAATCAATTCTACTGCTCCTGATTATATCTGCCTTAGGAACTCGCCTGCCCCCTGGCGCCTACTTAGCAAACTGACGGGCTGGCATCGCATTCGCACATATCGAAAGCTCCGAGTTCCAACATTTGATATCACCTCCACCGGAACCATGAATTCCTTCGTGATAACCTCATTTTTAACGGTTGTCGCATTGCTTATTTCTATCATCTGTGGCGGCATCCATTGTATCGCTTGGTATTTTGCCTTCCCCACATATCAGGAACAGGTCCTATGGCGCATGGGTGCTATCGTTATAACTTGTACACCCTGTTTCGGTCTCTTTCTATTGGCTGTATTGTATTGTACACCGATACCTTCCGAGTGGATCATCACATTTTGTTCTATTGTGTACATCACAGGACGTGTTATCCTCTTGGTACTTATGGTAACTACTTTACGCGATCTTTCTCCTGGCGCATACAAGGTGGTGTCGTGGACTAATTTGGTGCCGCACTTGTAGTTCTTACTTACTATGGTACTTATCTTCATACTTTTGTAATCATATCGTGCTCGTGGTACCAGGTAGACGATGGATTTATTGGGTTGCTTCGAGCGGTTAGCGGAATACCTGGACCCGACAGGTCCAGGTTTAGGGAAAAGTTTTAACTCCGTCACCATACTAGTTCCTCTTCTCCTCCGAGACTGTCATCGTCGTCTTCGCCATGCCGTCCGAAATTGCATATGGTTCGTGGTATACTCGTTGTCTTGATCGCTAAGCTGATGTGGTTCTGTTGTTCAGCTGCTAAATAGTAGGGCTATGGTCGTATACTTGAGTCACTATGAGGTATTTGGCCATCCGCCATCATGACACATGTCAGGTCCCTGCAGTTCAGCTAAATAGTAGGCTATGCAAGGGCTATGCTCAGATAAGTATTTGATGACCCGGTATACGTATTTGGCCATCTGTCAACGTTGCCATTTATGATTAGACCCATGGCAGGTCCCTGCAGTTCATAGAATCATAGCGCTCAGTGCCATACCGCAAACGCCAGGCAAACTTACTCTCAGTTTGGCCTCATTGGAATCTGGATCCCCGTAAAATGACCCCCGCTAGTCAAATACTAATAGTGAGGCTCCTGGCAGGATGTTCGATATACGACGTCAAAACCTCCCCCCCAAAGCATCCAATAATGCGCTTACTTCTCTGCATGATCCTTTATCTCATTGGAGTGATCCAAGCCGCACCTGCTACCAGTATGAATGCAACTGTTACTAGTGACGGTTCCGAAGCCCCGTCATTGACGAACAGAACCCTAGGGAGCATCATCTCCAGCTGTCTTCTGACTCTCTTTACATGCACATACAGCGGCATTCACCCTAATATTCCAAGTCCCAAGGACAGCCGCATCCGTGTGCTATGGCGACGACTTGGCATCATGGTAATGGCGTCAATCGCTCCTGAACTCATTGTCACATGGGGCATTGGCCAGTGGCTCAGTGCTCGCCGTGTTATAACACCGTTTCCGTGTAGGATGAATTTCGATGATTATGAAGGTAAGCCTTGCTCTCTAACACTCTGTGTGTGCTCATCTGACAACTCCACTTTAGGATATGGGGCCGTGCATGCTCTTACGAAACCATTCAAACAGTGGGTTAAGACTTATGCTTCAGAGCAATCTGAAGGTGAGCCTGATCTGTGCCGTCCCTGAAATTTGACTCATGTGCATCGTTAGATTATACATGGACTCAAACGCACAGCTTCTTTGTGCTAATGGGCGGTTTCATGCTTTATGTAAACGGGAAACCCTACCGTATACTATCGCCTGGCCAACTTGACAGGATGGTATCTGCTGGGTGCATTGATGCCCCTACCTTAACGGCAAAGCAGATCTGCGACCAGAGCAAAGGGAATGCAATATCAAAAGGATTGGTTATGCTTCAGGTGGTGTGGTTTGCGTTGCAGCTCATGTCCCGCGCCCTTTATCGCCTCGAAACTACCCTGCTTGAAGCGGGGACACTCGCTTTTGTGGTCCTCAGTTTCGTCGCCTATGTCGTGTGGTGGAATAAGCCTCTTGATGTACAATGTCCTTATCCAGTGTACTGCAAGTCGACCGAGTCAAGACTAAGCGAATATTTTCATGAGTAGGTCTGCGCCTCAATCAGTTGTACCGCTACTGATCATGACCGCCCTAGTTTCAATTCCCATGAACTTGAAAACCCCACTGGGTTTGCGATCTTGGCTCCAGCCCTCAGCCCACTTCTCGAACTGATGGACATGTTTGACATCCCCACACCTCGACAACTCCGAGTTCCAATGTTTCACAGCAGCAACGGACTACTAGAACCGGACAAGACGGTTCTTGCGTTGGCCGGATTGCTTATGTCTACCATCTTTGACGGCGTCCATTGCATAGCTTGGATTTTTGCCTTCCCCACATATCAGGAACAGATCTTATGGCGCGTGACTGCCGTCGCTATGATTTTCACGCCCTGGCTCGGTTATCTTCTGATCATGATATCAGATTATATATCGGACGGTATATCTGCATTGGCTGCTATAATATTTACCACATTGTACATCACAGGACGTACCATCCTCTTGATACTTATGGTTACCACTTTACGCAATCTTCCTCCTAACGCATACAAGGAGGTGTCGTGGACTAGTTTTGTGCCGCACCTGTAATTCTTGCTTATGGTACTTGTGATTGGCGCTTCAAACTTTGAGATCGTATCGAAGGGATCAACGTCGTTGACGATGGGTTGAATTCATTAGATTGTCACGACCGGAATAAGTACGTTCACCGTCATCTGAATCTGAACTATTCGCAATCAATTTGAGGGATGCTCGATCACAAGGCTTGTGGTCAAGCAGTTGGTCGTCTCATCCCTATTGTAAGGAGTGCCACATCTCTGACGATGGAATCCCTTTTGTACAGTGTCTGTACTTTTCGTACCACCAAAGGAGGGTTTGAATGAGCACGAGGCGGGTGGCTTCGAACTGCGAATAAAGGTCAGTTTCGTCAGGGAGGGAGGCAAGGCAGGTAATGCCCAGATTCCGAGAGAGAAACAACACTCACACCGACTCCTCTAACCTGGATAAAAAAGTAAACCCAGCTAAACCACCTCTCACCCTTGCTTGCGATTGCAACACCGAAGGAAATTATGAGAACGATGAGCAGCAGCTTGCGTGAGGGTTCGCTGATCCGGGTGGCCCATGTGATGAGTAGGATGGCTACTGGGGTGAATGCCTGCGTAGTTAAAGGTAGGGGTTAGTGTGTGGTTGGTAGAGACAAAGGGGCCTAGTGAGGGCATTTGAAGGGAAGCCAGCGGGGAAGGACAACACGAGCTGCATGGCGTGAACAAAAGCGGATGATGGATGAAAAGGCATGGAAGAAAGGTATCAATGTATTAAGGAAGAACCGGGGAAGAACTTGAAGTGGCAATTAGAAAAGCTTCAATGAGGGCAACACGGCAAATAAATCCAAGGGATTGCAGAAAGGGCGACAACAAAGTGTCAATAAGGTGCCAAATGATGAAGCTAAAGATAACTTAAAGCCACAGAACCGACATACCTTCAAGCCTATCTGAATATAAGCCACGCTCAGGTACAGATAAACAGTGTCGCTGAGGATGAGACTGTCAGGGAAGATCGAGCAAAAGAACATGTCTTTGCTGATTGGAACATCTTTTGCCCTGTCGAGGAGGTGAGTGGTAAGTTGAAGGACTCGGGTACCGATTGCCTGCCGAAAGTGTAAGCGAGTGTACGAAGCCGCAAGCGTCAAATGCCAGGTAACTAAAAAGACAGAATAAGTATCGTGGAAGCACCAAACGTACGGAAGGATGTTCAATCCAAACATTTAAATTTCAGCCTAATTTCCAATAACAAAGAAATCAGGCTGAAGCTGTGTAAACCCCTTCGAGGTGCATTGAATCGTTCACTCATATACGCTGTATGAGGATGCAAGATGTTTTATTCAAAGTAGTAAAGTGACAGTCAAATGTGTCCAAGAGCAGCGGCCAACCCAACTAAGCATCATCTAAGAATTGTGCCATTAGCAACAGCGCCAATATGAAAGCAGAATGGCATGACTCACTCTGGCGATGTGCCAGCCCCTCGGCATCTTGCACATCTTTACTCTTCTGTGCAAATATCGTAATACTATCACAAGGCGCAGAAGGTGAGTAAAGGGGTCGGATTCTGGATGTAACACATACTACTCATACTCACACAAAAGCTAGAGCAGCACTCCGACCACATATCGCAGTAAGAGCCATCCGAGACACAATCCCTGCTGAAAACAGCTGGTATTGCACTGACAGACATAGATGCTGTCAAAGCAACAACTACGGCGAGGAAGGAAAAACGCATTGCTTGAACGGGGCAATATGGGATCTGTCTGAGGGGTTGTGAATAGCTCTGATGGGGAGCAATACAAAGACAGCTTGCTTTTATCTCGTCGGCTCTGCGACTGGCAGGAGAAATGGCGCCTAGGCCTATGGATATTTTCGTTATCTGGGTTAGGTATGTTGTGAATCCGTTACATACGGAACTCACCGACAGTGGTCCGGCCGAGAAGTAGATTAGAATGTCTTCAGGGAGAACTGATCAGGAGGCTACCATATGGTCACAATGCCGGCTCTGTAACAGCATTAATATATCTGTATCTTAGTATGGACCCGTTACTAAAGTGCGAGCGCCGTGCCGGCAGTCGAGTGAGGACTGGAGTGAGAACTGGATTGGAATGTCCATGGTCACAACGTTGCATGCAGTTAGCGAAGTAAACTTGCGAGTTACTGTGCCACCTCCGAAGACCAAACACAACCCGAACAAGCCCCTTGAAAGCTTCGAAGGTTTTTCCTCTGGCTAGCACATAAGTAGATTGGGATGCTCGATCGCAAGGTTCAAGCAGTCTTTTTCTTGTCAGCCTAGTCCCTGACCCTTGTCAGCCTGATCCGTGATCCTTGGAGTCAGCCCGATCCCTGCCAGTGACCCTTGGAGTCAGCTTGATCCCTGACCATTGACCGCCTGATCCATGACCCTTGTTATCGTGCACCCGATTAGAATGGCTATGCTTACCAGTAAAGAAGGAACACCTCCCTCCATTCAGGCTTGATCACGTTCTGCAGCAAATCCAATTGGTTTTGAAATATGCCAAATAGCAAAGCACCGCAAAAAAATGTTTATGCGTCGGAATAGCGTACACATGACGTGAGTAAGGTACAAGCGTCGAGCAGGCATGGGGGGCAGGACGGGGACAGAAAACATAGAAGGACAGCCAGGATATGGGAAGTGAGAACGTAGGGAGGGAAGGGGAAATGTCCGCATGCCTTGGTCTATGAGCATGTATTTGTGCCTGTATGTTTTTGAACGTTGATGTTGTTGTACGAGGTAAGATGGGAGATGGGAGAGGAATTGCAGGAGGGAGAGAACGAGCGTACAAGAGCGAGGTCAGAAAACAAGGTGAGTGTAACAATATGCAAGAGGACGAGTGACGCAGGCGAGCGTCCGAGGAGCAATCCAAGATAAGCATCTCTTGCGTGAATGGACTCGGCTTCAAGTGAGTCGGGAAAATCAAGAACTGGTTAATGTCTAAGGGAGTCGAGGGAGCAGAACTGTGAAGTATGTTAGTTTTGTCAGGGAGGGAGGCGAGGCAGTAGCACATGCCCAAACTCCAGAAGTAAAACAACACTCACCAGACTCCTCCTGCCTGAATGAAAAACCCAATCCAACTACACCACTACTCATTCTTGCCCATAATCAACACCGCAGGACAGCATGAAAACGATGAGCAGCAGCTTGCACGAGGGTTTGCTGATCTAGGTGGCCCATGTGGTGGAGGGGCAAGTGGTGGAGCAGAGCACGAGCCACATCTAGTCGCGGGGGTGCCGTATGGATAAAGACAACACGAAGCCATGCATGGGACCATCGACCGACGCAGCTTTTTAGATTTGAACGTACCTTCAAGCCATCTGAATATCACGCTTAGGTACAGATAAGCAGTGTTACTAAGGATACGAGTACCAGCGAAAAGGAGGCCAATAGGGAGGATGGGGCGGAAAGACGTGTCTTTCATCTTCAAATGGCGCCGTCGAGAAGGACCCGGGCCGAAAGTGATACGTAATTGAGCGCAGGAGCCAAGAGGCGCTTAGTGGCGCTAACGCCAAACATGCTCGCAAGGGCAGGATCCCATACTGAGGCTGACCCAGGGAGGACGTTTAAATTTCAGCCTAATAGTTTCCAATAACAAAGAAATCAGGCTGAGACCGTGTAAACCTCTTCAAGGTGCGTTGAATAGTTCACTCGTGTATATTGTATTGAGAAATCAGGATGTTTTATTCAAGAGTACTCCTTGATCAAAGCGACAGTCAAATGTGTCCACTGAGAGCAGCCATACTAATCAACTCACGTCAACTAAGAATTGTACCATGAGCGACAGAACTATTGAATACGAAAGCAGGTCTAGCATGACTCACTCTTGCGACGTGCCAGCCCTCGGTATCTTACCAGGAGTCCTCCACGCAATAACCCTCATCCTATCACAAGGCGCAAAAAGTGAGTTAAGGAGTGGAATTCTGGACGCAACACATGCTACTCACGTTGTCATCAAATACACACACCTCACCGGCGCCGCAATCGGCGTCGGCAGCACAAGGGGTGTCGTCCTCCTGACGACGTTCCGCGCCGACAACAGCTGGTGTTGCACTGACAGACATAATCAAAGCAGCAGCGACGGCGAGAAAGAAGAAACGCATTGTTTGTACGAGGTGATATGAGATCTATCTGAGGAGCTGCGAACAACTGTGATGGAGGGCACTAGTGCAAAGACAGCTTGCTTTTATCCTGGTGGACCTTGCTAACCATCTTTGGAATGAACACAGGATAGTGTAATAGCCATGGTTCGTCGGCTCTGTGACTGGTAGGAAAAATGGAGGCTAACAGTGTATGGATAGATTTTAATTGAGTCGGCTAGGTATTTTACAAATTCGTTACATACTAAAGTGAGCTCACTGTGGCCCAGTGGTCCGAGGAGTGTCTTCAGGGAGACATACAGTTCGGATCCGGGTAGGCAGCATGGTCACAACGTTGACTCTGTGAGTTATAACAACATTAATATGAACAGATTTTGATTGTCTGTATAACTTAGGTTACAAATTGCGAGCGCACTGCCAGCAGTGTGAGCGAGGACCGTATCGGAATGTCCCTAATAGACAGATGGTTCGAGTCCAATTAGGCGCATGATAGTCGCAAGTGCAACCATGCTAAGCACGTCCGAAGTTTCAACTTGCATTGGTAGCTAGCAGTCCAAGTTGGCGTATTTGTTACCTTTCGCGGGTGTTTGTTCGTGTTGAAAATGGAAGATCGTGCTGCCGCGAACAAACCCTGAGCTCGGCGAATGAACCGGGGTTTTTTTCCTCTGGTTAGTGGATGCCAAAGAAGTTAGTTCCAGGCCGTGAGTCAACGTCAAACACGACCCCGAAGAGCCTGATGGCAGCCAGGCAGAAATTGGAATATGCCACTTTCAAACTTACAACGATAATATTAATATAACCTCTATGCAACGAACTCCACGTAAGTGCGAGGAGCGAGATACTAACGCATACAGGGAAGTGTCGTGATTTTTGTGCCGCACCTGTGATTCTTGTTTATGGTACTTGTGATTGGCACTTCAAACTTTGAGATCGTATCGAAGGGGTCGACGTGGTCGACGATGGATTGAATTCATTAGATTGTTTCGACCGGAACAAGTACGTTCACCGTCGTCTGAATCTGAACTATTCACAATCAATTTGAGGGATGCTCAATCACAAGGCTCGTGGTCAAGCAGTTGGTCGTCTCATCCCTATTGTAAGGAGTGCCACACCTCTGATGATGGAATCCCTTTTGTATCGTGTCTGTACTTTTCGTACCCCCAGTGACTTGACCCCCATTCACTCATCTCCCACGATCTTCTCGATTCCCCTTCGAACTCATTAAGCAGCGCTACACCATAACTGCATGAACCGCTTCCCAGCGTCAGCCAGACGAGAAGATAGCTCCAGGCCGATTAGTTTCGTCTTCCGCCACCAGCGATCTCCTCTGCCACTGGTTCGAATGATGGCGAACGAAATCATTAGCAGTGCGACCAGTATCACAAAACCAACAACGGCCCTGGAAGGCGTATCTCCGGGACCCCACCAATTGATGGAGAATGCCGCAAAGAAGAAGATCATACTGACAGATTTGAATAAGGTCATCCGCTGATGATATTAGGGTACGGACTCACCCCCACATGAGTAACGTTTTTGGGAGGCTGTAAATTATGGCCAGCCTTTCAAGCCTACGTTCTTTCTCTCCAAGTCCTGATAGAAAAACTTCCTAAATAAATTGCCGTAAGAATCATGGTGATCTTACGCGTAATTACTCACCCCTTGGAGGACCGTACCTTGGCTGAGGGTTCGAGCATGCGAAACAAGCAACAGGCCAATAATCATACTTCCCAAGCTTGCCACAAGAGACATGTAGCTTGCCACCTGAGTAGGGGATCTACCGCTCACATCAATACTGTTGATAGCGAGAAAACCAACATTGGCACCGAGTAAGACAGTGGCCTGGTTTGACATCATTTGCACGTGCGCGCACAATAATGAACAAGTAGATTTACCTGCAGGTTGGTGTCCTGAAACTGCGCGCTCAGTTTTAAGTTGAACGCATTCCACCGCTCTGATGAAGGCATGTTGTCAACAAAAGTCGCGTGCATGTCTCGGACTAGAACCACGGGGTCGAAGAACAGGAAGGGTGCAAGAACGATTACCAACGGTGACGGCGTATATGGATGGACTGTTTGCTCAAAGGAGTGTCTCACACTACTCTCCCCATGGGAGTTGATGAAGTGATTTCGACCTGGAGTCACCATAAATTACGGCTAGAAAGGCAATGCTGGAGCACTGACTGAACGCATACATAATTCGGCCTTAAGAACAGTCAGCGTCAGGAAGAGATGGAACTCAATTTCAAGGGTTACCGATGACAATGGCAGCATGACATCGTTGCATACTCCTGTCCGTAGACGGATAGACTTTGAGAAATGGTATTAGCACGTGACACCAATGGGGGTGTATCGACGTAACGTACCCTTGATGCTATCTACAATAGAAAGATATTCTCTGATTTCGGTAACATCGAACGGCGCAGTAGACTGGCGCGAACTTAGGTGGTCTGATAGTCGCGACCTAACAATTAAATCGTGTTTACCAAGCGTAAGAAAATACTGACCACATTGCGCATATATCAACATATCCCTAACCTCATCAACAAGATCCTGCGTGACTGGGCACAGGCAAGGAAAGTAATCGCAATGTTTCCTGCGGTGCACATACATCAGTTTACTTGTATAGCAACCTAGAACTTGGTTAGACATAGAACTGCTGAACGAGCTGGTGCGGACCTTGGTTAGAACTTAGAGCACACCAAGATTGTGCTTGGATGGCGAGCCCTGGGTTTGGAAAGCAGGATGAATCGTCAAATGCAGAACCGCTGAGAACCATCAATTGCCCACGTGTCTGTGAAAGATTCTCGACGCCGTTACAGTCGGAAAGAATAGATTTGGTATCGAAGTCATCCAACCAGAAGAGGCATCTATCACGGTGGGTGGCAAAATAATAGCAACAAATGACTGAACAGTCATCGAGTACCTTTGGCTCAATTACAAGGTCAACTTCCTCCATGTCGAGATCAAGGCTCCTCTGTGCAATGACATGCCGGAGTTCATCCAGCAAGTACTGCATGTAGTATTCAATGTCCTCGCATTTTTCCTCATTGCAGATATTCATTTGTGTGAACGTTCGCTGTGTGGTGTAACTCTGACTTAGATCATCAGTGTCCAATACCTGATGAAATTGACGCACGTTTTCTTTGTGCACAAAATAGCGAGAGCCTTGCGGATGCACGAGCTTAGTCCATCCTGGGGGGATGGTCACGCTTGAAAGATTTCAGGCGATGCAGAAAATGGTGAAAACATATCTCACTTGTGCGTAGGAAATTTCACCGTCATGGCAGGAACAGTGATTCGGGACGGTACAGAGGCCCTTTAGCGAGTTCAGCTCTCCAGTAAAGGAAAGAGAGATGATATTCATTGTAGACCTTGGTATATACCTTTCATGCTGTCTGACCTCCTCTGCAACCAGGACACGTGTTAGTGGACCGTCATAGACCATGACAACCTCTGAGACCGATTGCATCATGATGTCGCTGCCAGGTGGAGCAGTGTAATGAACGTGGAGATCTAGGCCAGGTGGATCCAATGGAACAGGAATTGCGTCCATAGATCCATGGTGGAGATCCCTGATGGAACTATGGACAGAAACTGGGCGAGAATGAACAGGTCCCCTGTGCACCCGATACACCATTGAGTTCTCTCTCGTGGAAGACAGCGACCTTGACGGAGAGCCCGGTCTGATTATCTCAGCGGCGCCGGAGTCAGTAGCACCCACGTATCCTGTCGTTGTTTGATTAGTCTCCGACAAAAACATTTGTGTACCCCCTGGGCTGCTGGACTCCTGCAATGGGTCCTCGAGAAACCTCCTGTGATTCACCGAGCTCTCTCCCATCTGCAGAGACAAGTGCAAACTTTCTATAGAGCCACGATGAAGGCTGTCTGTTTCGGGTACACTGAGGTGTTCTGTCGTCGTTGGATTAGCTTCTAGCGGAGGTATCACTGTCCCCTCTTGCAAAGGTTGTGAATGTCGTGAATGGGCTCCCGAGTAAGGATCATCTGAAGGGGATGGAGGCTCTCCTGCAGCTTCAAGCCCCATTGGAGGCAGAAGACTGGCACAAATGGGTACATCCTCTCCTGCGATGTCCCCTTCAAGGGGTCGCGATAGAGCACCGTTGGAAAGACGAAGCTGGGCGGTTAATCTCCCATTTCCGGGCTTTGAATGGCGTCTAGTAGTAAATCGGCAGAGTGAAGACAGCAAAAAGAGGAATAAACTCGCAGAACGGCGAGCAAGTCGTAAAAATGATTTCTTCAATGCGCTGAGAATGTGGACGAGAAATGGTGGTGTCATGGTGGTGACGGTCAATCGGACGGTCAACGCACACCACACATGCACGAGGCTTAACCGCTAGCGCTAAGTTAGTCTTCCCTAGTCAGACCACATTAATAGAAGGAAGATAGTCGTTCCTCGGCTTGATCATGAACTATTAGGACACATCATGGGTACGATACTTACCAGTGGACTAGTATCGACATGCGTCTAGATGATCTATGGCCATGTCTTAGGTCTAGATCTAGGTATGGGAAGATAGTAGATAACAACTCCACTCGATCAATCACGTTTGTGAATCTGCATCGCAGTAATTCTAATTACTTCTGAAATATGCAACACAAACAGCTAAGCAAAGCACTGCAAAAAAGTCTATGCATCGGAATGTATACACCGCTCCACAAGAAGTGAGCAGCGCACAAAAGGTAAGAAAGCATGGGGTGCGGAACGGAATGGTACAAAGAACACAAAAGGACAGTCGATATGGTAGGGAGGGGAAGGGGAGTGTCAGCATGGATTAGTCTATGAGCATGTATTTGTCCATGCCGTTGTCGTTGTACGAGGCGGGAAGGGAGATAAGAGAGGGATTGCAGGGGGGAGACAGCGATGGTGAGGATGTACAAATTCGACGACAGAAAACAAGATGAGGTGAGCGCAATAATATGCAAGAGGACGAGCGAACGTCCAGGGAGCAATTCAAAACGAGTAGATAGACGCATCTATTGCGCGAATGGACTCGGCTTCAACCGAGTCGGGGAAATCAAGAACTGGTGAATGTACAAGGTAGTCGGGAAAGCAGGATAAGTGATAAAAGTCATAGACGAGGCGGAAGTCACGGAAGAATTCTATATGCAGTGCCACGCGCTCACTTCCCACCCGTCACCTTAAACATCACCAATCCACACAGCGCTATGGAGTATCCTGCGTGGAAAAAGAAACGATATCAGTACCACACCAAACACGAAACCAACCCAAAACGTACCAGACGCCTGCATCACGCCTATATCCCCACCCCAAATTACCACGCTTCCTGCCACCAACAGCACATCTTTCAATACCCCCGCAAGAGTCAGCACGAGCCCACTCCCCACACCGACCAAAAACACAGCCGCAATGTTCAGCAGGAATGCAAGCAGGGCATTCGTTAACAGTAGGAATGGTGTGATGTGCGGCACTATGGTCTGCACTATCTCATCTCCTATAACGACGAGCGACTCTCCCGATGCGGCAACAACTGAGACAGTGGTGTTGGATGTCGCTGTGCTGATCAAGGAAGATACCGCGCTGTTCGATACGGCAGTCATAGCTCCACCGTATGACCCCACGATGCTCCCCCATACGATGCGAAGCGGTTCCACGCCTTCAGTGAAAGGTAAGATACAGAGGTTAATAAGCGCGCAGACGGGTGCGTAGAGGTGGAGCGATACGAGGGGGTCCATCTTGAGCCCGTGAAGGAGGGTTTGAATGAGCACGAGGCGGGTGGCTTCGAACTGTGAATACAGGTTAGTTGCGCCAGAGAGGGAGGCAAGGCGGGTAATGCCCAGATTCCGAGAGAAAAACAATACTCACACCGACTCCTCCAGCCTGGATGAAAAAGCCAACCCAACTAAACCACCTCTCACCCTTGCTCGCGATTGCAACACCGGAGGAAATCATGACAACGATGAGTAGCAGCTTGCGTGAGGGTTCGCTGATCCGAGTGGCCCATGTGATGAGTAGAATGGCTACCGGGGTGAATGCCTGCGTAGGTAGGCAAGGTAGGGGTTAGTGTGCGTTTGGTACAGGTGAAGGGGTGGCATTGAAAGTGAAAGAGGCGAAGGACAAGACGGGCTTACACGGGGTGCATAAGAGTAGATGATTGATGAAAAGAGGGGCATCAATGTATCAAGGAAGAACCGGAGAAGAAGTGGCAATAGAGAAGCTTCAAGCGAGGGCAAAGCGGCAAATAAATCCAAGGGATTGCAGAAAGGGCGAAAACAAAGTGTCAATAAGGTGAGTTAAGGCACATACGAGGTGCCAAATGATGAAGCTAAAGATAACTCAAAGCCACACACGGAACCGACGTACCTTCAACATTTGAATATAAGCGACGCTCAGGTACAGATAAGCGGTGTTGCTGAGGATGAGACTGCCAGAGAAAAGGAGGCCGATAGGGAGGATGGAGCGAAAGAACATGTCTTTGCTGACTGGGACATCTTTTGCACCGTCGAGGAGGTGAGTTGTACGTTGAAGGACTCGGGTACCGATTGCCTGCGAAAAGTGTAAGCGAGTGTAAAAAGGTTAAAAAAATAAGGTGAGATTGGGAACGAGAAGGCATTAAAGACTAACCGCAAAGGTCAAATGCCAGGTAACTAAAAAGACAGGATACTTGAAGTGCAAGGTGTTGTAGATATAGTTGTTGTAGATGATGACACCACTGCTGAGGACGATCCAGACTGGGATGATGGCAGCTGCGCTGAGCTTTGGACGACTGCGAGGCTGTTGCTGATGTTGAGCTGTTGCTGGAGGAGGAAGGTCCCTTGAGTGGTTGTGAGGGTCATCGCGGAGGTCGACAGAGGCCAGCTGGTCAATATTTTCGCATTTCTCCATCACGGTTGATTAAAGTGAAAATAAAGGACTTTGCTTGTTATATGATTCGGGAATACCTCGGTATGAGACGTGGCCGTCGTCGTCGTCAACGAGGAAGAAAGAAGAAGCAAAGCGAGTAAGTAGTAGATAGAACGGTAATGACGACCCTTCCCCTGGCCGAGTCCCATATGAAATGCACAGCCACACTATGATACCTAGCCTCTTACTGCAACATCAATGTCCAGCTTGCAGGGTTACGTCGATAGTTGGTTACAGTCTTTATATCCACTTCATAGCTAACAATCGTATCCAGGGCGCGTCCTTCTAGTACTTCAAGACGGCAGAGCTATCGTCGGTGTCCTCGCTGGTTACGACCAGAAGTCCAATGTCGTCCTCAGTGATTCGAAGGAGAGGATTTATAGTATGGACGAAGGAGTAGAAGAAGTCGAACTAGGTCTATACCTTGTCAAGGGTGATATGATGTCCGTGAGATCAACACTTCCCTTCAAATACAGCTCTCACACACTCAACCCCCAGTGTTCTCATTGGCGAGATTGACGAAGCGATCGATCAAGCCGTCGACCTTGGCTCAATACGCGCAGAACCCATCCCACCTATCCGGTACTAGTGCAAGTTTCGATGCGATACGAGGTTAGGACGAGCTAGTTGAGGTAGATCGTTGAAGCATAACGACGGAGGAGACGTTCTCATCAAAATGTATGTCTACACAAGCATGGACGCGGGGTCGTAGATATGCTGATCACATACGAGTGCTATGATATTTATCCATCCATATCAAGGTCACCAATTATACATAGCACGCCGTGCAACCCAATAGCCGTCCCCCACCATCTCTGATCTGCCCGATTTTGAGTCAATGCTCTTGTTTCCCACTCATTCTACTAACTAGATTCACACGTCTACGATCACCGTCTTCGAGGCTGTTCCCAGGTTCGTCTACGATAATCTTCCGTAAATATTCTGCACCTTTATAAGCGTCCCCCTACATGAGAAAGTTCAGCTTATGGACAGTCTGGGGGGATATCTGGGTCCGATCAAGGTCCGAGTCTGGGGCCTGCAAGCTGCTCGGCTAATTGGCTGTCAGCACACCGCCACCACCTTCTGGATCATCGCTTCTCGTATATCACTGACAGCGCTGGCACTTTCCCGTCCTTCATGGACCCCATCGGGAACCTTCAATATCTCGAATCTCGATGACCATTGTCGCCGGTCACAGAATTCGCTGTTTGCTCCACCACCAACAGGACAGTCTCCGCTCGTCCAGTTCGAACGACCGAATCCGTGACTCGGTTGCGTGCTGTACGGTGAGCGACATGGCTTAACGGTTCACGGAGAAGGTTCCACAGCCGGTTTGGTTTCTGCTCCTTCACCTTGATTCTGTATAGTATGCTGTTAGCACGAATTACCTACCCCCGGAGTATCCATTTCCCGGACGTTCTCCCCCACGTCGTCTCATCCTCACGCTCCTCTCACAAAGCGATTCCCCTCATCTACATTGGATCTAGTCTGCTACCCACCAACTAGTAACACTCCCTACCTGCAGTTCTACAAAGAAACCGACCCTATCCACCCACTCTTCACCTCTTCATGCAGTCCCACACGAAGTCCCTCACCCGTTCCTCGAACCACACCCTCTCCTTGCGCGACAGAATTGGTCCCCAATGCACATGAAGCACCCTAATCGAATGCATCTCTTTGAAACTCATACCATCCAGCACCGCGTCGCCCTTCCCCAGAATCTCCTCCCCCGCAGCTTCCCTCCGGCTACTGATCATCGCCTTCAGCCTTTTCATCGGGAACTCCATGACGAAACCACCCTTGGCCACAAGCTTAAGCGTCGTAACGCGGAGCCACAGCGAACTACTACTGTCCTTGAAAGGCGCGCCCAAGAGCACCAATATCGCCTCTATGCACAGAGAATCTCTGTTCGTAACAGACACCATCTCACAATCCCACGACGGAGTCTCAGGCGCCCATGCCAAACTATCACCCAAACTCCCATCAAACTCCCATCAAACTCCAGCGTCTTCGAAGAGGGCAACGCTCTCATCCTCGGATTGTCCACGAGCTCACAGTCCCGAAGAACAATATTCTCGCACTCACCATCGATCAACCCCAGTGTTTCATCTGCGAGATGGTTCGATATGCGAATTGTAAGCCGTCAACCGTGAGGTAAGGTATTCGGCGCGGTATCGCGTTCAATGCTTTAGGAACTTCGTCTGCTAAGAATCCATAGCATGGAAAGTCGTCTGCGTAGGATAACGTCACGGACTCGATATGCGTAAGGTTGCCCTTCAGCCATTTGTGGTCAAAACTGAGCTACTTTATGGTCGACTACGAAGATTCTAAGGGCGGGACAGTCGAGTTTGAAAAGCGGTGGCAAGCGCCGAGTAGTCCAACAACTCAAGATTTTCGGGCCCGCTACTTGTAAACATCCTAGCAGGGGCGCAGGTCCTACCAGAGCGTCGTTGTAGTCTTTGATGTATAAGCTGTAAAAGTTACGTAGTCGAAGACTCCTCAGCCATCCGATAAGTGGCGCAATGCAGTTCAAAACACCAGGAACTTCATCTTGGTCGACGTTATTGTGCTCGTTGACTATAGTCAAATGGATTGGATGACAGCCCGTCTTTTCTAGCTGGGAACTCAAGGAGTGATGGTTGCTGTCAAGGGGCATCACGCAAAAGATGCGCGTCCAGAGTTCGGGTGCAGAAGATACAATGTCTCATCATTGTTTGCATACTGAAGCCATTGTGTGGGGGCATGGAAGGCCGCCTGCTAGGACTCTGTGTTCGGTTTTGGCGGTTGTTGTCATGTCGTCTTTGATGATGTATTCGAGCAGGAATTTGAGGATGTTTCTGAGGGAAGGAGTTCTACAGGGCGGGGGATAGCGCATCTTGTTTCTGAGGGAAGGGGTTCGACGGGGCGGGTGCGTTTTTGGTGACTGGCTATCCTATATCAGTGAGATGAAGATGTCGAGGATAATATTCACTGACGGATGGACATACCTCGTCGTGGCCTTGTAGACTAGAAGTTCAAACTAAATTTAAAGCAGGCTGAATTGGATTGAACTCAGCGTATGCTGGGACAACGCTACAAGAATCAAACGAGACTGCAAGTTAGCTTAGTTGTGAACGTTGCATACCTTAGCGTACGCTGTTAAACAACCCGAGGTATTAGTATGTACCTAGTCCGACTCCTATCATGATGTTGAACGACGGCTGACCGCGCTAAATACCTGTGAATGAATTATGTAATGCGCCAAGGGATGTCGGCAGAGTCCATATGCGTCCACATGGATGACTATCCACTTACAGTAAGCCACTTTTCATGGCATAGCAGAACGCGAGGTCAATTCACCCTTCTACACTCTCCAATATTTCAACATACCCAATTTTGAGTCCACGCTTCTGTTTTCCTGCTAGCGTTGCCCAAATGCTGTAATCCGTACGAAGTTCTATGATCACCGTCTTCCTCGGACGTACGCTCTCATCGGATCTCTACCTGCGCTGCAGCCTCGGCTTGAGGCGGGCATGCTTAACTTAGCTCTAGCTATCAGGTTATATAGGGTTAGTTGGTGAGCACTGAGCACGTCTTCCTTTGCTTGAACATGGCACAGGACCCACTTTCGATATCCTCAGTATCTGTCACTGGGATACTTTTAGGTGTGACGTTTCGTTCTCCTCGCCTACTCGAGTCAGGCACGTTCACAGCTTGGTCCCTGCCACCTCACATACCAGTCTTCGCCATGTGATCTTGAGGAGTTATTTTGAAGCTGTTATGATATGTTGGGTTACAGGGCCCCCCTTTTGTGTGAATTCGAAGCTCACGGACGTCTCGCAGATACAGGCTCTCCACAACCACCACCAACCGCTCTTTATCACTCAAGCAGTCCATTGCTTGACATACGGGTCTGCGGCCCACGTTCAGATCAGTTGTTTCATCACGCGGCGTTGTTCCGTTACTATGATCGCTGATCTGGCCTGTGGCTGGGATGCCAGCGCTGGGACAGCCGATGCGCTTGAGAGTTTGTCAAGCTTCTTCTGTGCGAAGAGCGGTTGCTGCCACGTCTGTGGTGGTTGCGACTTACAAGTTTTCTGCCTACCGCTCACCCCTTCTTCCAATTGAGCGTGACCAACGGTGCATGCACAACAGGAAGATGGGGCAAGAGGTTTCTACCAATTCAACTTGGTCTCATCCTAGCTTCATCCACACACGACATTTTCATTTGAAGCTTTATGCACTGCACCGAGCTAAGGCCTTCTTCATTGATCCGTTCGGTCCCGCTTTATTGAACGAATTACCTTTCAGCGTAATGCGAACAGACGCGGTGTGAGATTATTTTCATACATTCATTGTATTTCACAGCGAACAACTCTGTTGATTTATCTCAAGACTGAAACACAAAAAATTCATGCATGTCAACCGCTCCTTCACCTCTTTTTGGAGTCCCACACGAAGTCCCTCACATTGTCCTCGAACCACACCCTCTCCTTGCGCGACAGAACTGGTCCCCCATGCACGTGAAGCACCATGATCGGACGGACGCCTTTGAATTCCATGCTCTCCAGCTCGTCGTCCTCCCCCAGGTTCTCCTGCCCTGCAGCATCCCTCCGGCTGCTGATCAGCCCCTTCAACCTTTTCAACGGGAACTTCATGACAAAATCTTGGCTACGAGCTTGAGTGTGGTGACACGGGGCCACGGGAAACACATATGGCCCCTCAAAGGGGCACCGAGGAAGACCAAGATAGTCTTCATGCAGGAAGGATTGCTGTTCACGATGGTCACTGTATGACCATCCCATGGGAGGCATTCTCCTGGGGTAGCACGCAAAAAATCTGAGTCCACAGCTCAGGTGTAGAAGACACGATATCTCGCCAATGTCTGCACACCAATGCCATGGTGTGAGGGAACGGCAGGCCTCCCGCCAGAATCCGATGCGTGGGTTCAGCAGTTGTCATCATATCCTCTTCGACGCTGCGCTGGAAGTCATCGTCGAAAACACATCTTCGTGGTATTGATCACTAGTGACTGTTTAAATAATCAGCATGAATAATTATGTTCTCTGTAACGATGGAAAAGCCTACCAGCCTCATCTGAATGTAGGAACCGCTTCAGATTTTAGCTTTAGGGGTTGCAGAGACACAATGTGCCGCATTATGATGTCATTGATCACGGCTGCCTCTTCTCCGGTTCTTCCCTAAGTTATGTAATGCCTTTCTGAACCTCTTGTTCACCCCATGTGTCGCGTGCTCTCCTTCTTACTGTAAGTAGGTCAAGACTGTCGTCCCTTAACCGTTACGCCAAAAGGCAGTGATAATGAAAGCTTAGCTTTCATTATCGCGGACAGTATTTATGCTGATTATGGGAACTCAGGTAAGCCAACGGGCTTACACTTACTCGCCCTTTGAGATCCTTGCATTATCCTTTCACCAGCAACCTCTACCTTGCATACGTATTCACCCCGTTAGCTATCCTACTCATCACATGGGCCACCTGCAGCGAACTCTCATGCAAGCTGCTGCTCATCATTCTCATGATATCCTGCGGTGTTGATCGCGAGCAAGGGTGAGTGGTCATTTAGTTAGTAGATTGGGTTTTCATTCAGGCAGGAGGTGTTTGGTGAGTGTTGTTTTACTTCCGGAGTCTGGGCATCAGCTGCGTTGTCTCCTCGTTGGCGAAAACATTTAACGCCCTCGCAGTTCGAAGCCACCTGCCTCAAACCCTTCTGTATGGGGTCAAGATGGACCCCATCGTCTCGCTCGACTTGGGCGAGTATCGTGGGGTCATACAGTGAAGCTATGGCTGCTGTATTCGACAGCGCAGTGTCTGCTTTGGCCAGCACAGCGACGTCCAACGCCACCGTCTTGGTGGTTGCTGCATCGGGAGAGTCGCTCATTCTTATAGGTGAGGAGGTAGTACAGACCGTGGTACCTCACATCACTGGCTGTGTTCTTGGTGAGCGCGTGAAGCGACTTGGTGCTGACTTGCGGGGGTGCTGAAGAATATGCTGTTGGTGGCTGGAAGTGTGATGATTTGGAGTGGGGATACAGGCGTGATACAGGCGTCTGGTGCGTTTTGGATTGGTTTTGTGTTTGATGCGGTGCTGATATTGTCTTATTTTTCCGTTAGCGTTGTGTGAATTGGTGATATCTAAGGTGACGGGTAGGAAGTGAGCGCTGCGTTTGATATAGAATTCTTCCACGACTTCCGCCTCGTCTATGCCTTCTATCATTTATACTGCTTCCCTAGCTCCCTTATGCATTCACCAGTTCTTGATTTCCCCGACTTGCTTGAAGCCGAGTCCGTTTCCGTTCGCGCATGAGATGCTCATCTTGGATTGTTCCCCAGACGCTCGCCCGTGTCATTCGTTCTCTTGCATATTGTTGTGCTCGCCTTGTTTTCTGTCCTGGCACTTGTACCTTCACCGTCTCCCTCCTGCAATTCCTCTCCCATCCTCATACAACACCAACGACGATGCGCAAAAATATACAGGGATGAATGGTACATGCTTATAGACTAAGACATGCGGACATTCCCCCTTCCCTCCCTACGTTCCCACTTCCCATATCCTGGCTGTTTTACTGCCGACTGACTGACTGACTGACTGACTGACTGACTGACTGACTGACTAATTGACTGTCCCGTCACCCCATGCCTGCTCGATGCTCATGCCTTATTCATGTGGTATGTACGCTATTCCGATGCATAGACTTTTTTGCGGTGCTTTGCTATTCGCAGAAGTAATTGGATTTGCTGCAGAACGTGATCAAGCCTAAGTGCAGGGAGGTGTTCCTTCTTTATTGGTAAGCACAGGCATTCTCATCGGGCACACTATAACAAGGGTCACAGGCCGACTCAAGGATCAGGCTGGCAGGGATCAGGGATCAGGCCGACTCAAGGATCAAGCCGACTCAAGAGCCGACTCAATGATCAGGCTGGCAGGGATCAGGCCCCTGACAAGGGTCAGGGATTAGGCTGACAAGAACAAAGACTGCTTGAACCTAGCGATTGAGACTCCCAAACCACTGATGCCAAACTTATGCTGCTGCTGCTGCTACTAGCTAGAGGGGAAAACCTTCGAAGCTTTCAAGGGGCTTGTGCGGGTTGTGTCGCCAACTGCATGCAACATTGTGACCATGGACATTCCAATCCCGTCCTCGCTCCTGCTGGCACTGCACTCGCACTTTGGTAATGGGCTCATACCACGATACAAATGGATCTATTCATATTAATGCTGTTACAGAGCTGGCATTGTGACCACTGGCATATAGCCTAATCAGTTCTCCCTGAAGACATTCCAATCTATTCGGACCACTGTCGGTGAGCTCACACCTGCAGTATGTAACGGATTCGTAACGTACCTAGCCCAAACGACCGAAAATATATCCATAGCCTCCATTTATCCTGCCAGTCACAGAGCCGACGAGATAAAAGCAAGCTGTCTTTGCATTGTGCCCTCCATCAGACTTATTCACAACCCCTCAGGCAGATCCCATATCACCCCGTTCAAACAATGCGTTTATCCTTCCTCGCTATCGCCATTGCTTTGACAACATCTATGTCTGTCAGGGCAACACCAGCTGTTTTCAGCAGGGATTGTGTCGACAATACCTGGCCGTGCACTTTGTTCACGGAGTGCTGCTCTAACTTTTGTGTGAGTATGAATAGTATACTGGACATCCAGAATCCGACCCCTTTACTCACCTTCTGCGCCTTGTGATAGGACGAGAATGTTTGCACATCTGAGTAAGGACTCACAAGATACCCAGGCTAGCACGTCGCCAGAGTGAGTCATGTCATTCTGCTTTCATATTGGTGCTATCACTAATGGCACAAATCTTAGTTGATGCTTAATTGGGCTGCTCTTGGACTATCGCTTCAAGGAGTACTCTCGAATAAAGCATCCTGAATCATCGACACAATATACAAGCAATCCGCTCGCCTTCGGACGATGCAAAATGATATGTATTAGAATAAGAAATGCTTGTAAACTACGTTAGCGCCGATTGTCTTTTCCTCGTTTGCTATGAGAAATAGTGCTCGAATATCATGTCGACTTCACATTCTGGAAAGAGCAGTGTACAGTTGGCCATGCGCGAAGGGATCAGTGCGAAAATCCAGGATAGCTCTGTGGAGAGCTTCAGAGTCCTTGAGACCCGTTAAAAGTTGTTGCATATGCGGGTCGCAAGGGAAATTTATTTTCGATTGACGGTGCAACTTGCGCAATCCAGAAAGTGCGGAATTTGGCTGAAGTGGGTTTTAGGATGTCCGAGGCGCTTTCGCACGATTGTGGTACAGCATCGCAGCAATTGCAAATAAAGAAGGAACGACTGTCTTCCTTCTATCTTTCCATTTGCACTTTTTCTTGTCAAACTGCAAGCTCCTTAAGGACGTTCATACAGTGCAGAAGATCAGACATGGTAGTTGTATAGGTTGATTTTCCAAACACGTGACTGACGCGTCAAGAAATGGCTTTAAAGTTTATCGAGTTGGCAAGCACGCACAAATCTACGAGTATAAATATCGCAGATTGCCCGCCGTTAAATATCTTACCATCGAACTCTACATCTGACGATATTCGCCATCATGATCTCCACCACCTTGCACCTCGCCTCACGCATTGCTATCACTGGCTTCCTGTCGGTATCTTTTCTTCGAGAAACCGTCGTCCGTCCTACGGGTCAGGTTCTGTCCGAACCAAAGAAGGTTTCCGCCGGCTTCGTCGTGTCGACCTTTTGCATGTCAACGATCACCCTCCTTCTGGTCACCAACGAAGCCACTCAAAGGTTTCTCCGCAACGCTAGCAATGTGCCTTTCACCAGCAGCAACGCTACCGATCATACTTCCACCGCTCTGAGTCGTCGCCCGCCCGCATCTTTGGCAGTACCCGATGAATGCGGACCCTCAAGGCCAATGATCCATGCCCAACAGAATTACCAGTTCCAGCCTTGCCATCCTTGCAGTCTTTTTTACCATCCCAGCCATCCTCGTCATTTGTATTCGAATCAATGCCTTTAATCAATAACGATTTGCCGACTTTCGCCTCTAATTGTAACCGCCTATCTATCACTTCCGAGATTACCCTCCTGGCCCCCGATGACGAGGCCTTCTCCGACGAGGCCTTGCATACCAAAGACATCGAGTCGTCTGGTGACGAATGGACTGTCCACGAGGTAGGGAGCATCATAGCCTAGACTCGCATCACCTAACATTTTGGTCCCTTCAGGACGACTATGCTACATCACGACTTAAGGAACACGAACCAGCACACACTACGCACAATAAGCACAATAATCACCGTGACTTCGACATCCTACTACCCACAACAACAATTATTGCCATAAACCATGGTCCTTCTCATCCGCCGAACCTTCCGCCACCTGTTCTAGTTGATCCATTCCGGACGATATCTTTGAACACTAACCTGTCTCTTCTTGGATCCGCCCACCCTACGGATGTATTGATTCAGAAGACAAGGGCCACACACTCGCTCCGCAGTACTCGTTACGCCACCTCATGGCTAAGGCCTTTGATACTGGTTACAAAACGCGCTGCCGATTGACTCATCCCTCTCCCTCCTTCTGCTGCACCTCGATATCCGAAGTCCCGCCGGACAAGCTCAAGTCCGGCATACAGCAAAAGGTACGAACATGCTCATCACTAAACTATCCCACTCATTATAGTTTGCTAGCGCAAACTTAAAGTTTCTCGATTGAATGCTGCCTGTCACAGTATATCACGTTCTTGCCTCGCGCGACACGCCAACAGTATCGGTCGGTCATTTCTCGTGATGTCCCTATCGTTTGTTGATTTCAGTTTGACTAGTACTAGGTCACCTTACCCAAGTGTACGAACGGATTCGCGAGGACAATGCTGCCCTGATCGACAACTGGGTTGCTGGAATGGCGGAGGTGGGACTCAGCTCGGTGCCGACTGGACACCACCCAACGCCGCCAGGATCACCACTTCCTCCCAGAGTCGATGCAGTCACAGCTTCAGAACCTGGTTCACTAATCAAGGCCCGCCTTGCGCCACTTCACCAGCGGCCATTCCAGCCACCACCGCAACATCCTCATTGGCATCGCACGTCTTGATACCTTCACGAATCACCATTTTTACGCTCGTCCGCCACTTCACTTCGGCGCCAAGAAGTACTACCTAGCAAAGCCTGAGTGCGACACGTCAGGACACACTGTCCGACATGCTCACAGGCCACCACAGCCGAATACGCCACGATGCCATCAGACGACAACCATTTCATGACACTCCAATCACCGACGACGTTGTCCGAAGACGACCATGGCATGACACTCAAGACAGAACACTCAAGACACCGCAAGACGTGCATGTGTCATCCATTTAGGCGAGGCTAGTGTTTTGCGTATATGCATGCCAATCCCAAGCCAATCCTCATTGAAATGTCAGTTTGTAAACAGGATGTTTTATTGATCAAACAACCCTCAGAATTGTCCTAAACACTTACTGGATAGTAGAAGAAAGACCTTAACACAAACCATCAAGTGTGTAAACCCTGCCCAATGATATGGCCTCGGGGAGAATATTTATCAACTAACACACACCTTTCCCTAGTCGGATTCACGCATATAAACCGGTCGTCCACTTATTCTTTAGTCACGCACGAAGTCCTTCACCTTGTCCTCGAACCTCTCTCACCTTGTGCGACAGAGGTTGTCCCCCACGTTCACAAACTTCAGAGCAGCAGTCAGAGCAGTAGCTGTACAAAGGCAGTGGTATGGAATATGGATGCAGCACGTTTTCGTGAACGAGGCACAACCACTTTATAGGGCGAGGTTATAGCTTTCGAATTGTTTGTCGATTGTATGGGACCAGGGTGTACATTTATTTGTTCTTCATAACTGCTCTGTGCTTCGATAGGTATACTTGAACTTATTTGGCGGTTGCCAGCGCCGCATCGACAATTTCTGTCATTTTTATGACTGCCTCTTCCTCCAGAGTCCGACCGACAAGTTGCAAACAAATAGGAGCGTTCTTGAATTTCTCCGGGTCGTCTGAATGAATTATTGGGCATCAGAAAATCATCGAGAGGTTCAGTGATGGCACTACTCACACATTCGTAAATGTGCTTATCGAAGTCGTCATAGAAATCATGACGAGGTTCCTTCCCATCGAGAGTTGAGTCGACAGTGGTCACAGGGAAAATCGCGGCGGGATAGTCGAGCGCATTCCAGACAGTGGTGTAGTTAGTGTATCTACGCATTGTTTCTCATTAGCAGTTCAACACTCCGTAATTACAAAGACACTGACCTGTTCTTCCCATGAGGAGTTGCCGCAAACGGTGCGGCCGGACAGATGATCGCGTCGACAGGACGTCCCGTCCCAGTCTCTGACGCAGTTGCTTCCCAGTGGTCTAGATACTCTTTCCGGATATCTTGACGCAGCTTCTGCACTTGCCAGAGCTGGTATGCGGTTTTACCGCCCTTCGCACGGACGGAAGTATGCTACGGCGGCATCGACGTCGTCAAGCTCCATTGTTCCAATTATTGGCTCCCCTGTGACAGAGGTCGTGATCATAAGGTCCTCGGCGCAACCAGCGTCCCAGATGTCCCACTGCACGGTGTTACTAGGTCAATAGGCAGGTAGAGTGAGGACACTACCGCTTACCGCGACACTTTCAAGTATTCTGTGCTTGATGGGTTTCCAATCAACAACTACCACAACATGAGCACAATTCAGCAGAAGGGTTAGACGGGAAAACCTTTGTGGCCCGCCTTTTGGAGAGCCGCTTTGGTGATTTCCAGAGACCTCCTGATAGGCGGGTGGGGAACAACGACCCCATCGTCCCACATGATCGCAAAGCACAAATCCTTACCAGACCCATGGTCCGCGAGATTGTACTCGTCTTCGTCCCACTTCTTCCGAACCGCCAGAGGGTCTTTGAGCCATGGTTTAGCGTTAGCGACAGCTTTCATGAAGACTTTGACCCCGCCGACGCTGTTTGTCATAGGGCCGAACACGGAGAGAATCGAGTCTTGGCCTTCGAGTGAGTTGCGGGCACCACAGTACGGTACACGTCCGTATGACGGTCTCAGGCCGTATAAGCCGCAGAATGCAGCGGGAATACGAACAGAGCTGTCACGAGGCGTCAGAAGAAATGGTAATTCCGAATACATTTCATACCCTCCGATATCAGAACCGACTCCCAAAGGGCTTCCTTTGAGGGCAATCAATGCACCCTCTCCTCCTGATGACCCACCCGAGGTCAGAGAGCGGTTGTATGGGTTAGTCGTCCGGCCGAAGATATTATTGAAGGATTCTGGGAACTGAAGAGGCTTTTAGCACACGAGTAGCACAGAGTCTGAGGGTGCGCTCACCATGAGTGTCTGTGGAATGTTGGTGCGGACGAATGGCACAGCTCCGCACTCGATCAGAACGTCGACCAGCACAGCGTTTTTATCTGCGTACTGCCCAATCCACGAGACATAACCTAAGACCTAGTGAATCACAGTGTTGTCAGGTCTACGCCGAGATTATCACTTACCCACAGTGGTTTCTAGTCCCTTGATACATAGTTGATCCTTTAGAGAAATTGGCAGCCCGTGAAGGGGACCAACGACCTTCCCTGTCTTCTTCAAGTAATCATCGAGTTCAGCCGCTCGGGCCAATGCGCGATCAATAAAAATTTCTGTCAAGCAATTGACCTCGTTGACCGGTCAATACAATCTCATCAAAAAAAATGCCTCGCAATTTGGCTCACAAGTTGATGGGCGACAACAGCCCTCTTGGAGAACGCGGTGGTCACGTCAACAGCTGTCCATTCTGCAGATGCGAGTTTCTCCAATAAACTTTCCACCGAAGTATTGGTGATCTCAACTTCTCTCGCATTCAGGAGGCCATTCGTCTCTGGAAAACCAGTCACATCCAAAGTAGAGTCTGGAGGCGGAGTCACAAGCCACTCCTGTGGAATGGACTTTAGCTGCCTCTGTTTTTTCTCTGTGACTAGATCAGTCCAATGCGGCATGTCGGTGGGCACTGGTGATGAGATTAGATGAGTGAACGACAATACTCGGACTTAAAAGAATGCTTCACGGGAGATAAGACAGGCAGGCAGATAAAGGCCATCCGCGACTAATATTAAGAACGAGATAAGGCTGCTAAAAGCGTGCTGATAATGCAGCGCTGAGGGTCAAATGGGTGTATGAAAGGGATGGATTTTGGTCATGCGGATTTAACTATACATGGGCAGCCAAATACGTGTATGATTCCATCTGATAGATGACTCCGGCCTAACAGAAAATCATCAGCTGACAGCACGAAAAAAAGGGGCCAAAATAGAGGAATCATGATCAGAAAGTCATCGTCTACCATGTCATGAGCTCGCGTGTGTCAAGTCGACTGAAAGTGGTTGATATACAACACGTCATTCAAGGTTCTAGTATGTGGAAGAGCAAGAAAGGTTTCATGGTCAGTCAGCCACTGTCTGTCCAAGTATATGGGCCACAGCTTCGTCACGCGTCCTCGACGATGCGACCGCGTGTGTTTGAAGAAGCGATAGAGCCGTAGTATGCGGGGGTATGTGCACAAGACAATTTGAGCAGATGAGGGTGACTTGAATGCTACCAACATACAAAAGGAACAGTTTGAGAAGCGCACTAAGAATATGGGTAGGTATAAAATCGTTGGATCATGCTAGAGAATAGAGAATAGTAAGACCGGTCTTGTTTGGACAGCGAATGTCAGTTCAAATTGGCGTTTCAAATGACAACTTTTGTCACATGATGACAACACGTGATCTGTTACATGATCCAGAATTCCATTATCGCGCCTTCTCACTGCTCACCATATTCGGCCAACTGCCCAGCATCCGGGGCTAGTGACAGTCCGCGAGCGAATGCTTCGTTACATCGTGCTACTCATCAGTATTCTCATTTCTGCTACTGCACAGGTGGTTCTCACACCAATTCCCCGAGTCCCTGAGCCATATCACACTTCGGCACTCTCCGGCCATGAATGGGTCATGGAGCTCATTGTTGGTCATCCCGAACAAATCCACTGCGAGCTCGGGATGCACATCCATGTGTTTGAGAGCTTGATCAATGAGCTCCGCACCTTTGGTCACACAGATTCATGATACGTCTTGCTCGAAGAACAACTCACAATCTTTCTCTACTCCTGCATGACAGGACTGACGATCCGACACATTGGCGAGTGCTTCCAGCGCTTGAATGATACAATTTCTCGGTACATTTAATTGTATTTTATAAATATTTGTTGACTCTAACACCCTTATAGGTATTTTCGCAAGATGCTCGAAATATTCGCATCGCATCCATTCTACAACAAATATATATCCTTTCCCAGTGATGATTATCCTGTTCCCACCCAAATACGCAACAATCCGAAACACTGGCCGTATTTTAGGGGTGCTATAGGAGCACTTGATGGTAGTCACATTCACGTGTTCCCTCCTGCAGCTGAGCGCCACATTTATCATAACCAAAAAGGATTTGTTTTGCAGAATTGCCTTTTTGCGTGTGGCTTTGACTTGCTGTTCACATATTCATTGACCAGCTGGGAAGGATCTGTGACTGATGCACGGCTTTGGGATCAAGCATGCGAGGGTGGGTTAAAAATTCCCGCTGGTAAATACCTTCTCGCAGATGCAGGATTTCCTTCCTGCAAAGAACTCCTGATTCCATACCATGGTGTTCAATACCACCTGGCTGAATGGGGGCATGCCAATGTCAGGTAATTGTTTCACTTGTGTTTCATATTTAAATCAAACTAATCCTATCATTTTCAGACCTGTCAATAAGGAAGAACTGTTTAATCTTCACCACTCGTCAGCACAAAACATCATCAAACAAATCTTCGGCATCTTAAAACAATGCTTTCGCATTCTCCTCCTATCCCCAGAGTACAAGATTGATATCCAAGCCCACATTCCAGTGGCACTATGTGCCATACATAATTTCATCCGGATTCATGACCCGGCCAAAGACCCTCTGCTGCCGACGAGTGTTGTGAACAACAACCTGAGCCATCAAGGATATGTTGTGGAAGATGAGAGTGTACCGCAGGTTCAAGCTGCGAATGCACACTGTGTGTTATGCTGAGTGTAACGAGCGGAACAAAGCCAAAGAAATCTACGACAAGGGGACAGCCCTTGAAGTCAAAGTAAAAAAGAAGTAGAAGTCTGAAGAGGAACTTCTAGTCAGGTCAGAGAAGTCAAGAGGAAATCTGCATAGGTCAAGCTGAAGAATCAGCAGTGACCTAGAGGCAGTATTTATACAATAGGAATGCTATGCTAGGATACAGGGTAAGAACAATAAGAGTACAGCCATCAACATGTGTATGTAGGGAGGACGAGGCAGTACGACCTAAATAAGATGAAACAGGGGTAACATGTGTGTACAATGCGTATCAAGGGAAAAAGAAGAGAAGAAGCGTGCACAGCACGGCGACTGTAACATCACCCTCTCACTAAGCAGAACGACCCAGTCGTTCTAATCATCAGCATGCTCCTGAGGACTTCCTAGGTCTCCAACTGCGTCCCAAAACCCTTCTCTTTCCATCCATTGCACTGTGTACGTCTGAATGCGTGACGCTATATCTTCCAAACGAATGTCGAATGCTGTGGAAGTGATATTGTTGGCAGGGGGTGTTCTAATGTCATATACGATCGCCTTAATGTGATCTCCTAGCATGTAAAGACCATGTAGGTCAGATAACTCCTGGTTGTCTCCTATGCATCATTGGAGAGGCTGGCGATAACGACCATGGGAGAGAATGGTTCGTTGACGAAGCTTGGTATTTCCTGCCTCAGATAGGAAGGGATCGTCACGGACGATGTAAGGGCAGTTATGCCGAACTCGAGTAGAGAAGCAAGGGCAGCGATGAAGAGGACCAGGACCAGCTGGTAGTGCTTGTTCAATGGAATGAAGAGATGGTATGTCTGAGGAGTCATCGTTCGACTTGAAGATACGGTTGACCTCATCTACAGAGGTGGTACTGGCGAGGCTAGTATGGATGGAACTCATCCCTCTAGCAGAATGATAAGTGGAAGATCTGCTTCCCATGGTCATCCATCCATAAGGACGCAGACAAGGTCTTGGTTCGAAAGGGGTCAAAGGACGGAGGATTTCATTGGTAGAGGGCATCTTTGTCTGAAGGGCAAGTGGTGGTAGTTTGAGTTGAAGTCATCCTGAGGCAATTGGAGGTCTTATATACTTCAAGGATTTCAGCTGAGTTTGATAAATCGGACTCAGATAACCACTCATTGTCCGCGGATGGATAGCCTTTCCATTTCACAAGGTATTTTCATCTTGTGGCTGATCTGCGATGTCCTACAATTGCTTCGACTTCGAATTCTTCTTCACCATCCACGAGGTCAGGGGGAGGTGATAAGAAGTTTGGACCGTGCTCATCATTTTCATGATAGGGGGATAGAAGAGTGGCATGGAAGACAGGGTGAACACGCCACTGTGCAGGGAGTTTCAAGTGATAAGTCACAGGGCCCAATACTTCTGTGATTGTGAAAGGACCCTCTTGCTTGGGTGAAAGTTTCCGGTTGTCATAACTGAGATGGAGATTCTTGGATTCTAGCCAAACCTTGTCCCCTTTCTTGAATGGAACGAAGGTCTTCGTGATTCTTTGCCTCATGGTTTGCCTTGCAAGTTCATGTGCAGCAAGGGCTTCCTCTCTAGCTACTTGAAGTTGGGAGATTCGATCTTCTACTGCTGGGATGTCGGTTCTTTCGGTTGCAGCCGGCAGAGCTTGTGGGTGATAACCCATCATGAGGTAAAAGGGGGAAGCATTGCATGCAGAATGGTGGTGGGAGTTATGGACAAATTCTGCCATAGGCAGCATGTGTGCCCACTGAGTCTGATCATTAGCGCAGAAGATACAAAGGAATACTTTGAGTTCTTGGTTGACTCGTTCAGTTTCTCCATCACTTTGAGGGTGAAAGGTGGTGGATAATGCAACTTTGTATCCAAGAAGGCATCCTAGTTCTTTGGCGAATTTAGAGGCAAATTGGGGACCTCTATCAGAAATAATCTTTTCATAGAGTCCGAATTGAGAGTAGACGCGACGGAAGAATATGTCAGCCACTCCTTCTGCATCAATGGCTTTGTTGCAAGGAGTAATTACCACCCCCTTCATAAGCCCATGGTCTACCACGACCATGATAGAGTCGAAACTGTTGGAAAGAGGTAAATCAGTGATCAGATCGACAGAGCACTGCGCGAAAGGAAGTTGGGAGGAAGGGGTGGGAATAGGATTTAATGGAGGGTGGGAGGGATGGGTGTTAACCTTGTTCTGCTGGCAAATGGAACAGCCTTTAATGAATTTGCAGACGAAGGTTGGTAAACTGGGCCACCAGTAGGAATGAGAGATAAGTTCTTGAGTTTTAAAATGTCCTGGGTGTCCCGCGGTCGGGGAGTCGTGATGAAGTATAACAAGATCTTTCCTGATGTCACCAGGAGGAACGTATAAATGTCCTTTGAAAGAGAGGAGACCATCTTTCAATGACCAATCAGAAAGAGCAGACTTCATAGGGGGGGAAGGGTGGGATTTGATAAAGCGTCCAGAGCCAGCTGAACAACAGGGTCGACGTCTGAGGAAAGTTTAAGATGAGGAGTAAGGGAATTGTCAACAAGGTTGACAAAAAGGGAATCGGGCAGGAGAGTCACATTGGTATTATCAGTGGCATTCTCTGGGATGTGATCAGCACGATGAGAGAGAGAATCTGGAATGGAAAGATCTTTTCCGGGAACATGTTGGAGTTCTAGTTCAAATCAAGAAAGGAATAAAAGCCAGCGAGCTTGTCGTCTATTGAGCTGCTGAGCTTGTCTGAAATAAGTCAAGTTTTTGTGATCAGTCATAACAAGGATTAGGAATGGGGATCCTTCAAGATAGTGGCGCCATGCTTCTAAGGCTCTGATATTTGCCAGCAACTCTCTATCATAGATCTGGTAGTTGCATTCAGGAGCCCAGAATGAGGTGGAGAGGTAGGAGCATGAGTGCCAGTTGCTGTTCGAGTCTTTCTGAAGTAGGACACCTCCAGTTGCATAGAGAGAGGCATCTACAGCGATAGCAAAGGGGCGTTCTTTGTCAGGAATGTGAAGGACGGGAGCAGAGAGGAAACGATCTTTGAGAGTGGCAAAGGCTTTTGCACACTCATCTGTCCAAGTGAATATGATATCTTTCTTGGTGAGATCTATGAGAGGTCGGGCAATGGAGGAATAATTTGCAATGAACTGACGGTAGAAATTGGCAAATTCTAGGAAGGAGCAAACTTGCTTGATGGTGGTAGGTTGTTCCCATTTAAGAACACCATCAAGTTTGACATGGTCCATGCAAATCTGACCAGGGCGAATGATGAGTCCAAGATATTCGACTTCTTGAATGTCAAAGACACATTTCTCAGGTTTGAGAGCAAGAGACTTCTCTCTTAACTGTTGAAGTACACATTTTGTTCGTTCTTGATGAGACGCGAGATCTTCAGATAATATGAGTATGTCATCCATATAAATGACAACCCATCCTTCGTTGATCATATCTGCGAAGTAGTCGTTCATCATTGCTTGAAATGTTGCTGGTGCATTACAAAGACCGAAGAACATCACTGTGGGTTCGAAGAGACCACGAGATGTCTTGAATGCAGCCTTCCATTGATCGCCTTCTTTGATCCAAACATTATTATATCCGGCTCGTACGTCCATCTTTGTGAAGATCTTCGCTGATTTGAGTTTGTCAAGAAGATCTGGGATACGAGGAAGGGGATAGGCATCTTTGATCGTTGCGTCATTCAGTTTTCGATAGTCCTGGCAAGGTCGAAGAGAACCGTCTTTCTTTCCTATGAAGAAGAAAGGTGAAGCTTGGGGGGATTTAGAGGGTACAATGAATCCTTTAGCAAGGTTTTCGTCAACGAAGTCGTTCATAGCCTTTTCTTCTGGGGTGGAAAGAGGATAGATTTTACAGTCTCAAGGAATATAATCAGGTTTCAATTTGATACAATGATCAAATGAACGAGATGGAGGGAGTGAACTCATTGCTGCTTTGTCGAAGACATCCTTGAATTCTCTAAAGGATGTAGGCACAAGTTCTTCAAACGTCTTTGGCTTTTCTTGTTCATGGCTTTTCTGGGCCAATTCTTGAGCAATGTTAGCCACTTTACACAAAGGTAGAGGATGGCAGATGTAGTGGACGGCATCAGGGAGGATTACTTCCGTGCCATTGCAGGATAAAAAGGATAGGGGTTGGATAGGAGTATCAGCTTCTGGATCAGGAATTTCTTGAACAGAAGCTTGTTGAGAGATATGGGTAAGACGGGCCATGGTGAGGTTCTTTGTGGCTTCTTTGTCTTCTTCAAGATATACTTGGTCCTTTGCCCAATCTATTTGTGGGTTTTCATTCTTTAACCAGGGAAGTCGAGGATAATATCTTCTCCTCCGAGGGATGTGACAAGGAACGTGGATGCATGGTTCTTTTTCCTGATGAGGAACAAGTGCATGCTTTCGTAATAGTTCCTGCCTTGTTGCGGGTTCCATCGACATTCTTGACGATGATAGGGAAGGAATGTCGTGG